>CP139503.1:362216975-362469570 GCA_021014915.2 Artemisia tridentata subsp. tridentata | reverse complement strand
TCTTGTTTTACAGCAATGCTTGGTGAGTTCGTTTTACCTTCGTTTTTGCAATGTTCATTTGTGATGTTTCTGTGTAATCATACGGTTCAGTGTTTAGACTCGTAGCTGTTGTTCGTTTAATAGATGACCAAGTAGCACATATATGTAGTGTTGTTGATCAGTTTTGGTGCTCTATCACTAACATACCTGTCAACGGTTAAATTTTGGAATTACAATTGTTTAGTATATATGTTCCTCATATGAGTTTTCATTAACATATTTATTTTGATGTTTTTTTTAGCGTTACGTGTGTAGTGTAGCTGTTGTCTTTTTAAGTAGGGCAGCCGTTTTGTAACACTTATGTTCCAGCAGATATATTACCGTGTAGTAGTTGGGTAAATAAACTTGTGTCTATCAAAATGATTTTGGTCATTCATCTTATATTCAACTTTATATGCACAACCTTTTGACTTCCAAAGTTTTGTATTTGGTCAACTCTGGAGAGGCATATGGTGAGCAGGTCTGATTCTGCAATTTTAGCTTTACGTTGCGTGTGTTGGGTTATACTTTCGACTAATCCAGTAGAATTTCCAAGTGATACAGTAATAGGTTAGTTAACAAATTAATTACATATTATTGTAATGTGTTGTAAGTAAATTGAATCAAGGTTGTTAACAAATCCTTGACTGACCTATTATTTTAGTATCCATATTAGCAAGTATTACTAAGTATAGGGGGTCTTAGTGTTAATTAGCTATTGTATAGTCAAATAGGATTGTATATGTCGGTTTCATGCAATGCATAGCCGACAATATCTATTATAAATAGGGTATCAACGATAGGCTTAGATATAGGATTCACGAGTCTAGGTATCCTCCTTGTTACAGCCGGTTTCAACTCTTGTTAGGGTTGGTTTTCTTCCCCCCTCATCTCTACAATAAAGAGGTGAGGGGGGAGGGGTTATTGTACCGTTTTTCTTTTCCTTCGTTCTCAATATACAATCGTTTGGGAACAAGATTACGTCTCGTGTGTGTTACTTTTCAGTCGAGTAGAGGTAATCGAAGTGTGTCAATTTATTCACAAAAGTCAGGATTCCGCATTCTAGCATCTTGGGTTGTTGGTAGATAACCAACAAGTGGTATCAAGAGCTTGGTTTAAAGACTCAACGAGAAGCTAGGTCGACTTTTGTGAGGCTAGTTTCTTGCGATCAAGATTTTGGGCAGCAGAAGGTTCGGTTTTGAGGGTTCTTTCAAAACTGTTATCGACACAAGGGTTTGCTTTGAGGTTTGGTTTAAGTCTCAAAAGGTGTCGGGTTTGCTGGAAATTTGAATTGCAAGGAGTTTTGTTGTTTTTCAGTTTATTGGACAGCAAAGACACAAGAACTTCAAGCAAAGGTGTTTCCTGTTTTGGTGGTTCTTTCCAAATCAGAAGTTCGACACAAAGTTTCAACTGGAAAAGGGTCTTGAAGCCTCTGTTTTTTGTCCAGGTACTTGCGACAAGGAAAGGCTTCAAGAGGGTCTTTTGGTGTTCGTTTTTCTGGAAGGAGCAGAAGGTGTTTCTGTTTGGGCTACCAGGTTCGACGACAAAAGGCTTCTTAAGTTTTCGAGTTGTCGAGGATTATCGACACGGGTTCAAGAAAGCTTAAGGGTTTGTCGATTTTCCGTTTAGAAGATCGACAAGTTGCTGGCGTGTTTGGATTTGTCGAGTTTTTCGACAAAGAACACAATCAGGGTACTTGATTTTTGGTTTGAAGATCAAGGTTCAAGCAGCAAGGTTCTCCATCAAAGTTTTTTTTTTGTTGGATTGAAGTCGATGCAAGGTTCTTGAGGTTTCAAGTGTCATTGAAGCTTCAAAGGTGTCGTTTTGCTTGGTTTTGTAAACGACCGGAACTTTTCGGATTTAAAGGTTTTTTAGGTTTACAAGGGTTCATATATATCGACAAAGACTGACAAGGTGTGTTTTAAGCAAGAAGAAGTAAGTTTGTGTTTTTTGGCAGGTTGTATTCAAAAACATAACAAGACACAAAGTGACAAAGAAAGGTTATACTTCTAAGTGCTTGCTTATTACATGCACGTGAAGACTAAAGAATGCTTTCTTTTATTTTCTTGTTTGATCGATTCTAAGTGGGTATTATTCTTAGGGCTATATCGATAAAGCAAGGGTTTTTACACACGGGTACTTTGTTTAGTTCGGTTTTGTGAGGTTTATATCACAAGATTATCAGAATAAACAAAGGGTTAAAGAATGATGTCGGGGACCAAGTTTGACATCGAGAAATTCGATGGGAAGAATGACTTCGGGTTATGGCAGGTAAGGATGAAGGCTTTGCTGGAACAGCAGGGATTAGCTGCAGCATTGGAGGATTTACCTGCAGCTACAATAGTAGCATACGATAACGTCATTCAGAAAAAGGCTTACAAAAGGGATCTTGTGTTTGGGTGATCGGGTCTTACGGGAGATCACAAAGGAGATGACTGCAGCGGGAATTTGGAAAAAAGTTAGAGACTTTATACATGACAAAGTCTTTAGCTAATCGTTTGTACTTGAAGAAAAAGTTATATATTTTTCATATGCATCCGGGTAAGAGTCGGTCTGAACATATTGATGAGTTTCATAAGCTGGTAGGTGACTTTGCGGCTATAGATGCTGCTATATCGGATGAGGATCAGGCATTATTATTACTCACATCTTTACCATAGTCTTACGATAATTTCGTGGATACTTTGCTATATGGTCGGGATACTTTGAAGCTAGAAGACGTGCTCGCGACACTTCATTCTAGGGAACTTCAGAAGATGACGGGAGCAAAGGTTGATGGTGGTGAAGGGTTGTTTGTGAGGGGGAAGTCTGATCAAAGTGATATGCAGCAGGGTAAAGGTAGTGCGTGGTCAAAGTCACAAGGAAGAAGCAGCAGACTCAAGTGTTATATATGTCGGTCTGAGGAGCATTTGAAGAGGGATTGTCCCAGGTATAATCACAAGAAATCTCAAGGTTTTGTCAGGAATGAATATCAGGTATCCGGTTCTGGAGCTGATGGGTATGACAATGCTGATGTTATGATGGCTATGAGTGTTGAAAAGTAATTAGACTGGATCATGGATTCAGGGGGCTCATACCATATGACATACAGGAGAGATTACTTGTTTGATTTTAAGGAGTATGACGGTGGCAATGTACTGCTGGATGATGGCAGGGAATGCCGTGTACATGGGACAGGTAAGGTTCAAGTACAGATGAGGGATGGGTCGAGTTTCGTTTTGGAAAACGTCAGGTATGTTCTGGAATTAAGGCGAAACTTGATATCGCTGGGTACTCTTGAAAAAGAGGGTTTTACCATGAAGATGCAGTCGGGAAAGATCAAGGTTATGGGGTCCGTCTCAGGTGGAATCATTGGGAGGTAAGAGGTATTTCTTATCTATTGTTGATGATTATTCCAGGAGGGTATGGGTTTATATTCTCAGGTTCAAACACTAAGCATTTGGAAAGTTCAAAGGGTAGGAAGCAGTTAGTAGAATCTCAGACTGGAAGGAAGATCAAGAATGGTAATTTTCTTGTGTCTTGTAATCAGAGGTCTACACAACAATGTATGAAGAGTGGGGTCGCCAGACATTTGGGTGTTGCAGGGTTACAACAACAGAATGGGTTGGTTGAGAAGATGAACGTGACACTCTTGGCTAAGGTACATTGTTTTCTGATTCAGTCTGGTCTGTCCAAGGTTTTTTGGGTAGAGGATACAACCATGTCTACATATCTCATGAATAGGTCACCGTCATCAGCGATTGGATTCAAGACGCCTATAGATATGTTAGGGTTTTTTTTTGGTTGGCTTGCTAGTAATAAGCAAGGGATGCTTGAACCGGTTAAGGTCAAGTGCATATTCCTGGGATACCATAAAGGTATAGTGGGTAATAAGCTTTGGAGGTTTGATGACGTTACTTCAAAGGTAGTGCTTTACAGGAATATGGATTTCAATGAGAGTAAGGAATACAAGAAAACTCTCATTGGTTCTGGTGTAGGTACGGGTTCAGTGCAGGTGTTGCATGGAGTTGAGTTTGAGGTGGAACCGCTTGGGGATCATACATTTGAGGTGGAATCTCAGGGGAATGTCGGTCAGGTAGCTGGTTCACAGGAAGTACAAACTCAGGATTTAATAGACTATCATTCAGCACGTGATAGGGAGCAACACTCAGCACGGGAACTATACAGGTATAGAGAAAACAGTAATGAGGCTGCTTTTGCAGTTGCTGCAGTGGAGAAGATATACGCACACGAGTCATTGACTTTCAATAATACAGTTGCTTGTGAGGTGATTTCCAAGTGGAAGACTGGATTGAAAGAAGAAATGGATACTCGGTCAGATGTGTGTGTGCTCAGCAACGGTTGCAGGAAAAGCAGTGACGACAGACACAACTATTACTGGGAGTATACACCAGGTATGTTCATACATCTATTTCTCTATATGGATAGTATGGTAATTTCTTGCGGATGCAAGGCTGAGATCTGGGATACCAAGGGATTGCTGGATAAAGCAAAAGGAAATATACTTGGTATGGAGATCATCAGGGATCAGAGTGGTAATACTCTGAGGGGGTCACAGTCCAGGTTTCACAACGGTAAGTTGGTACAGACTTTGTTGGAGGGACACTCCATACTGTCATTGGAGGGTAGTCTATCAGGGGACTGTGATGTGGAAAAGAATGGTAAGTGATCATATACATATGCGGTTGGAAGCCGGGAATATCAGATGGTCTGCACGAGACCTGAAATAGCATCTGTAGATGTGGGTATGTTGGATAGGTCTGATCGTGGATTACAGACATACGTACAGGTTTTTGTGGATTTTGACTACGCTATGGGTAGATCGATCACTGTCATGGGTAGATCAATCACAAGGTACGGGTTTATGATATAAGGATGTGCAGGAAGCTCTGAAGCTATGATGCTGCACATGGAGGCTTTGTCAACAACTGAAGCGGCGTTTATGACACTTACGGAGGCTGCAAAGGGGGCTATTTGGCTAAAGGGACTCTCGATAGAGTCAGGAGCTAAACTAATGTTAGTAACGGTTATCGCTACTACTATGTGGATGAAGGCACACCCCTATCCGAGGTTCCAGTGCTGGTTGAAGCTACTGCGTATCGGAGTAGGCTAATATGGTACTAAGGTGGAAATTGTTAATATTTTAGTATCCATATTAGCAAGTATTACTAAGTATAGGGGGTCTTAGTGTTAATTAGCTATTGTATAGTCAAATAGGATTGTATATGTCGGTTTCATGCAATGCATAGCCGACAATATCTATTATAAATAGGGTATCAACGATAGGCTTAGATATAGGATTCACGAGTCTAGGTATCCTCCTTGTTACAGCCGGTTTCAACTCTTGTTAGGGTTGGTTTTCTTCCCCCCTCATCTCTACAATAAAGAGGTGAGGGGGGAGGGGTTATTGTACCGTTTTTCTTTTCCTTCGTTCTCAATATACAATCGTTTGGGAACAAGATTACGTCTCGTGTGTGTTACTTTTCAGTCGAGTAGAGGTAATCGAAGTGTGTCAATTTATTCACAAAAGTCAGGATTCCGCATTCTAGCATCTTGGGTTGTTGGTAGATAACCAACAAAGGTTGTCAACAAATCGTTGACTGACCTATTGTTTTCATACAGTGTAGAAACAATTATTGTAATGTGTTTAAGACAATGCACAAACGATAACATTAGATATTCATCTGATAGTAAGTACAGAGGTTCTCCATAACTTGTGCCGTAACATTGTCTGGCAACATTAGTACACCTATGTGCTGGCTAAGATAGTCATGCTGTTGGTTTCTTCAAAATGTGTGCTTTACCATTTTTTGCGCACGCTAACCTTTTCAGGTGTACATACATAGCTACTTAAAAGTTTAATTTACATATTTTTTTGTCTAGCGTTTGCGTACCTTTCATTTGAAACGCAACTTCATTTTTTAGATAAGCAGCCTGGTTGTAGAAGCTATTCAAAATTTGTGTCGTCTTGGTCTTTTGACACATCTATGCTGCTACGGTTATTAACATCATTAGTCCACGTAGTGGAATATTGGTTACTTAATCATCTTTAAAGACCTGTACAGCTAGAGACGTGCGTTTGAAAGGATCCATTACTCTTGACGATCACTTGCATCTTTTTTTGCCTTCTTTGTAGCTGGCGGTGCACTTGCAGCTTCTGAAGTTTCAAACAATTGTCTTCGAACGGATGATGCTCCCGCTTCTGTTGCAGGTTGCATTTTTTCTGCCGCTTTGGTCGATGGCGGGGGAGGAGTCATTGTTTCCGGTGATATTTCAGTTAAACCTGCTTCTTCACATTTCGTTACGTTTGTGGGTGAAGAACTGCTTCCTGGCGAGGTCAATGTAGGGGGTGGTAATGCCGGTAATGGCTCAACATTTTCTGCAGGGGGTAACAGTGGTGCATCAGGATCGGTTGCTGCATCTAAGATAAACCTTTGCGACCTTTTGCGGCTTCCTTTTGCAAAGCGCAAAACAAAACGACGTTTGGTGCTTTCCAAGTCTTTTATGATAGGTGGCACAGTGTAAGGGTCTCTGTCGGGAACATAGCTTAGGAGTTCTGTAATTGCTGGCAAGAGTGAATGGGCCTCTGGGCTGTAACATGAGACTGAGATATTTCCAGTGCCGTCTGCTATAATTGCTTTTAAGCAATAGCTACAATCATAAAACGTTAGTTATATAGTTTACTGGTAAAAGAATTTGAGTAACTTATAAGTATTTATATATATATGGTTTGTACCTGTAGTTTGGTATCACTGGTGTGCCTGGCGGCTGACAATGCCAATGTGGGGAAATATCTTCAATTCTTTGGTTACATGTTATACACCTATTCATGTACCAGCCGTTAATCCCCTCTAGCGTCATTATGACTCCTTCAATGGTGAAACGTTGTGATTGCTGTTCAGTAGAAGGTGTTAGTAGTAATAATACTAAAAATAAAGGTGAACGTTTGGTTTTGTATTACCGGTACATTCTCTGGGTTGATCTCTAGGACTTTCGCTATTGTTGTCAGTTCTTGGGAGGAATGCCGTTCCTGAGATTGCATCGTGGAGGCGCTTACTGGAGTGGTGATTATGGGGCCTAGCAAATCGTTGAAGCTGTGTGGGAGTGAGCGTTAGTGCTTACGTTGACACCATTGTACAGATGGAAATCAATTGAAGTATCTAAAAAAAACTTACACTTCCCGTATATAGCGACTTTCAGGTACGTTCGGGTTAAAGTAATAGTGGGAAGCAGGAGTGGCGGACAATTGTATAGAACCTATGGTTTAAATGAGTTATTGTTAATCATTTATTGTTAATAATTGTATTGATGAAGATTGAGATAAATACGATACCTGCATATGTCTTGGCTATACATGAAGTCACTGCTAAGATTGTCGGTTGTTCATGTTGCATCAATACATGCTGCTCAAAGGCTGTGGCCATTTCATTCCAAAAGCTGAGGGTAATGGTGTTTCCACTGCCAAAGAAGCAAACAGTTGAGTAGTCATATAATATGTGCAGGCCATTTTAATAAATTATTTATCGTTTGACTTAATTCAAATTCTGTATTTCAACGTTTTTTCTTATGATGTGGTTAGTTGTAGCACTACCGAATTCTCTCACCATTCCTACTGCTCTGATTATGCCTACGTAATCTGCATGTAGTTCGAGAAGTTTGCTACACTTATTTTCGTCGAAGTATGTTACTAGTATATAAAAGAGAATTTACCTGTTAAGATCGAGTCCCGCACGTTCACACGACGACCCAACTCATTGTAGGCAGTGAAATTGAAATAGTGTTCAGGGAATCCTTCATCCTCTATGTGCACTGCTCTCGTATATCTTCCAAACAGCAACGTAATGGTGTTTTCCAAAGTTCTTTGCTAGGTGTCTGTACGCTTACAGCCAAACCCTTGGATCCTATAGCATGAATTTACCTGTAGAGTGTTTTCGAATTTCCTCATATCTCTAACATCCACGTTTGCCTGTACGGCATTATCCTGAAAACGAAGAATCGAAAAAGATGCCAACTGTTTAAGAAAAAGATAGTGAAGAGTATTACAATTTTGTTTATTTGGAGGTGTAATTACTTACATGTCTGTCTAGTAAAATAAAACACAACCCTGTCGGGTTAGGGTCGGGCACGTTCTATGATACCCACTTCCGGTTTACTTTAACTTCTAGAACTTGGTTTGGAACGGTTGGGTTGATTTCTGCGATATCTATAATATCATCTGCTATAGCAACCATCTTCCCCTTATCTTTTGTTTCTGGCTTTGCATAAGTTTCTTGACTCTCTGGCTCTTGTACCTCTTTCAAACGTGTCTGACATTGTTTCTCATCGGCCATTGTTCTGCATTAGAGTATTATCATGCGATCCATAGTTGAATAAAAAGCTATTAAATTCTTTATGTATTTTAAAGGAGTCAACAAACATTCGAGCATTGACAGTATATGATTTCAATTTCAAACCAATCACACGCAATTCAAATAAGGGCACACATATTTTATGTAACAATTACATCAGTCAGAGCACCAAACGCAGAGGTATAGGCATGTATAAGCATTTGAGATATAAGTATACTAATTGTGTACCCGATGTCATATGTATATAGCTACAAAAGTTACTAACCACCATGGGTGTAGATTACATCGGGAGTAAAAGTGTTGGAGAAACGCACTGGTAAGGAACATTATTCTAACTGAGTACATTGTTTGGCGGAACACAACCTATAGGAACCTATGATAAAGAGAAGCTCGGTCTGACTAAACCTGGGTGTTGGAAATTTTGTTAAGGAAGTCTTTATAAACTATGTTTTTGGTAGTGTTTGGCGGTTGCCCAGGCTCACAGCCTATGATCATTTTGAGGCCCGCCGGTGAGGTTGCTCTAGACAAAGCAACATATAGTTGGCCGTGCCCAAATACAGGTTCTGGTAAATAGACTCCAATCCTTTCCAACGATTGTCCTTGGCTTTTATTGATCGTCATCGCGTAACACAACTTGATAGGAAATTGCCTGCGTTTAAAAATAAAAGGCATCTTCTCTTCTTTTATTGTCAAGACAATCCTCGGCAAGAAAACTTTCTTGCCAACGCGTGTACCAGTGATGATTTTCACCTCTATGACACGTGTAAGCAGTTGAGTAACAACCATTCGAGTACCGTTACAGAGGCCTCCTATCAAATTCAGATTCCTAAGCAACATAACAGGAACTCCAACTTTTAGCTCAAGTTTGTGATGAGCAATTCCTGGGAAGTTCAATGAGTTCAAGTATTCGCTTGGATACAACAGCTCACACGCACCTCCATCATTCCCAATAGGTGCTGCTTCATCAATACTTACATAAAACTCAGATGTTCCTGTAACGGTTCCAAGTATTTGAGCATTTATTTCATCTGCTGTTTCATTTTTTGGGCAGACTATGGCTTTCTTTTGGAAGTCGTTGGCAGTAGATATTTGTACCGTAAGATCGTTATATATAAACTCTATCAATTGAAGGAGGCCCTCTTCTGTTGGTGGTAAACAATGCTTGTCCGGTATACGTACCCATGAAGCGTTCTGCGGGTCTTGTTCGTCCCTTACCCCAGCATTTCCATCACCAATGTTGAGCAACCATTCAGAGAAATCTTGGATCTCTTGTTTTTCTATTTCTGATATACCCGACCTATGTAACCTCATGTTTTCCAAAAGGAAGAAAACCTTAAAACTTCGCCACAAATATGATTGCGCGATTGATGATGCTATCAGCACCTGTTTCGAGGCTCCTTTCTTAACAGACAGTGTTTGTCGGAAGTCGCCGCCTAATATTACAGACCGGCCTCCAAATGGTTCATTTTGATTATCAAGGATATCCCTAAGAGTTCTATCAACTGCCTCAAAACACCTTTTTTCATTCATGGGCGCCTCGTCCCATATGACAATCTCCGTTTGCTTTAAAAGTTCTGCAAGCTGAGTATTTTTTTTTTTATAATGCAAACAGATTCATCGGTGAGCTGCAAAGGTATTTTGAACCTTGAATGCGCGGTACGAATTGAAGGTAACAACAACGATGCTATACCTGATGACGCAACTGCAAGCACTACCTTACCCTCAGCACGGATGCTAGTGATTACGGCTTTCCATAAAAAGGTTTTACCTGTCCCACCATAACCGTACACAAATAACAATTCTTGGGTGTGGTTACTTACTGCACGCATAATCACTTCAAATATATGACGTTGTTGCTGATTAAGGAGTGGAACTATACTCCTACTTTCAGCTGCCATCTGAGTCCTATCGTAACTCATTTCTTCCATGACGGCTCTGTTACTAAACAGGTTAAGAAGACCTTCCGGCGGCGTTGGCAGACCAAAATCTTGTAGGGACTTACCGTGAACAGCAAGCAATGATTGCAACTCATATAGGACACCTCTTTGCAGTTCTGGGTCATTCAGAAACAGGAACGACATCCTTAAAAGCTGTGAAAGCAACATAGGAATGTCATCCGATGTGTGCCTCCAGAAAGTGGACCATAAAGTCAGTGGGTTGCCAATATCAGTGAACAGAAGTATCTCCGAAAATAGAGCTCTCAATTCACGGGACGTCGCTGTTGCAGAAGCTTCTTGCATGGCTGTTATCCACTCTTCATCATCCTTGAGCAAACCGAGTGCATCACACGCTGCTCTATTTGTAGCGTACGTTTGCCCATCAACTGTTCGGATTGCTGCGAACGATTGACTTCCTTTCTGATGAGATAACAACATCCGTTCATAAAATAAATCTCCAGCACTTGGGTGCACGTAAGACAACCTGCCAATCGCTGGCTTGTTAAGACAACGCCTAGGGGACCAGGCTTTCTGTGCCTTAGACCAAACGAACTCGCTAGGAAATTGCAAGTAGGTAAGATGATGGCCCAATGTGTAGGTATGGTTGAAGACTAACCACTCCGTAAGAGTGGTTGTCCTGGAACCTGGGTTATCTACCACACTCTGTAATCTTTGCCGACCCCTGAAACTAACTGATTGCATATTTTCCAAGTGCACTGCGAGTATCTGAACCGCCGGTTCTCGACTGTGGATATCAAAACCAAAAATACGCCAACATGCTTCATTCGGACCTATATACCTAGCGTCAACAAAGTTTTTTATTTCGTCAACACTAACAGCGCGGGGGGGGGGGGGGGGGGGTTCGTTGAAGTGGAAGCAACAGATGGTGAAGGTTGTTGGTGGTGCGTCGGTCTCGTTATTCGAGCAACTATTCTATCAGTACCTTTGGAAATATATTTGAACAAATACTTGATTAGCATTGTCCAGCCACAGTATTCAACATTTATGTGTGCGTAGAAGGCCATACAAAGCTCACGATTGTAAGGAACGACGTACCCATTGTCCAACCTGACACCATGCCGTAAGGCGTTTATTTGTGTATCTCTTCTTCGATAGTGTACGTACCCAGATGCATCAGTAAATGTTGTAGCACAATACTGCTTCGGGAATTTTTTTTTGCAGGCTGTTCTATTCTGCATGCACGGAGCGTTCGGAAAAGCACCCCCACACGGACCATGCACCATAAATTCTGATATAACTCTAAACCCTTCAGGATCATTGTGCTGATCAGGAAATTCCGCAGAAATGTAGCTGTCAACGTCAATTGCACGCGTGCCCTGAGCTCCTTGAGTAACCCACAGTAGGATATGGCAATGCGGCAAACCTCTTTTTTGAAACTCTACTGTGTATAGCACTGAAAAAAGAAAAAATGTTGCTAGTAAGTTAAATTGCTCTTCAAAGAGGTAAATATTATTATTTTTAGAAAGGTTGCAAAACACGTACCAGCATTTAAGAACCCAAATGGCCGACGTTCACGGACATACTTTATAAGATCGTGTATTTTACGCTCGAATATCCTATCGACAACATCAGGTCTATCCGCTGGTGTCAAGTGAGGGTACGCTTCCATGTATTCCTGAATCTCTGGCCACTTTGTATTGCAGGTGAAAGTGACAAAGAAAGACGGGTTGCCATGAACCCTACAAATCGCCAACGCGTCTAAATAATGACTGTACATATATCATGGGCCACCTGTAAAAGAGGAAGGTAGAATAATTCGAGAACCAACGTCTGACCCGTCACTATCGCCCCTGTTTATAGCATCATATAATCCAGCCAAATAGTCGGTCCTTATGTCGGCTTGGTGTGTGCGAATATAATCCATACGGTGCTGCTCAATAGAGCAATATGCAGTGACAACATATTGTTGAAACAACCTTCCTCCTCTACTTATTAGATTGTAACGGCTGAACCTATCATGTAACTGGTAAGAATAAAAATCTTTCATCGACATACGTTTACCCCTGTGTCTTTGAGATGCTATCGATGTTGACGTAATGCAAACCAAGATGATACCCATGTTCACCATAAACAAACAGCAGCGGAAACTGAGCAGCCATATAAACAGCATGTAGTTTATTTATTCGTTGCGGTTCACCAGAATGTGCTTCCAGCACGATGTCAAAATTAGCTTCTGTTTCTTCGGTGTCACCAAAAACGATAGCACCAATATCAGTTGCGGTTCATATTGCAACGCCTTTCCAATATTGAATAACCTTATTTTGAATTCAGGAACATCATCCTGTTGTAACTTATCGCGTGCCGTCCTGAAAAGCTGTACCAACGCGTTGTTACTATCGAGGAAATCAATAAGAGTTCTTACAACATCTGGGTTTAGAGTAGTTTGAGCATCGTCTGTGAAATGGCTCATACGATTTTTCACTTCGTTAATTGTGTCGTAAATGTAAAGCTGCAAAAACCTTGGGGACTGATTCACTTGAGGACAATAATCACCTATGTTGGTCTAATTGCCTGACCCGAGCTCATGGGCAGCAGCAACAATGGACCAGCAGAAGCAACCAAGCAGCAGCAGCAACCGAGTACACGACCAGCAGGAATGGGTCTAGTCGGTTACTGTAGCGTCGGTTACTGTAGCACAGTTGTACTCTAATTAGGATTCCTTAGTTCTAGTCGGTTTAGGGTTTAATTAGGGAATTCGAATTGTACTAGGAGTAGGATTGGTAAGCATGTATCAACCCCTATATAAACACAACATACCGAGCATGTGGTAGTGTGTGAAATCATCAGAGTTTTAGAGCAAATATTTCTCTGTTAATTGAAAAGCAAATTTCAGTTATTGTTGTGTTTTTGTTTCCAGTTTTATAGTCTTCTTGTTCTTGCGATCTGGTATAGCATCTGATATAGCGATCTTGAATTGGTATCAAGAGCACAGGTTTTCGAACAAGGTTTACTAACGGGCTGGAACAACAACCAATTACACCTGTAACTTATACCCGAAGGCGTAGAAGGACGATGGCAGAGGGTAAGTCCAGTCGACCACATGATACCAAAGCCACTCTTCAATGTCCGATGTTAACAGCCACGAATTATAACATCTGGGCAATAAGAGTTAAAGCAGTATTCCGAGTCCATGGAATACTCGATGCACTGGAACCAAAGGAGGGAACACCACTCGATGATAAGCAAGATCATATGGCGGTGGCGTTACTTTTTCAAGCGATTCCAGAAGAACTTGTTTTTCAAGTGTCACGATTCAACACAGCCAAAGAAATCTGGGGAGCATTGAAGACCAGGTATGTGGGTGTTGATCGGGTTCGAGAAGCAAGGTTGCAAACCTTGGAAACAGAATTTGAAGCCTTAAAGATGAAGCCAAACGAATCAGTTGACGACTTCGCGGCCAGGATGGGCAGAATTGTAACTGAAGTAAATAGCTTGGGAACAGTTTATGAAGACAAGAAACTTGTTAAGAAGCTACTTGCATCCGTACCGGATAAGTTTGTTGCAATTGTTGCCTCAATTGAACAATTTGCTGACTTGAATACTATGTCTTTTCAAGAAGCTATTGGAAGATTGAAAGCATTCGAGGGTAGAATGAAGGGCGTTGACACCACCTCTGAAGATCAAGGCAAGTTGATGTTCGGAAGGGCTGAAAGATATGATAAGAACAAGGCTGAGAAAGGTCGAGGAAGGAACTCCTCTGGTGGCAACGGAAAAGGTCAAAACAAATCCCGTGGTAGTGGTCAAGCCAATAACCACAACCGAGGAAACCAAAACAACACCGGGAATAATACGGACCAAAAGAAGAACAAGGGCCGAGACCTTTCAAAGATTCAATGCTTCAGATGTGATGAATATGGTCACTTTGCTTCTAACTGCCCTGAACGACGTGAACAGAAGCAAAAGCATGAAGCAAATCTTCTGAAAAAAGGAGGATGATGATGACCCGACACTTTTTATGATGAAGAGCATTCAAGAAGTCGTATTCTTGAATGAAGAGAAGATTATCCCAAACCAATTGAATACTAAGCCAAACGAGGAGGACACTTGGTATTTAGATAATGGAGCAAGTAATCACATGACGGGGATCCGAGAATACTTTTCGGAGTTGAATGAGAATATCTCCGGCAGAGTGAAGTTTGGTGATAACTCCTACATCGAGATAAAAGGGAAGGGTTCGATAATCATTGAAGGGAAAACGGGCGAGCAACGATTGATCACTGGAGTATATTACCTACCCGAACTAAAAAGCAATATCATTAGTCTTGGGCAAGCTATCGAAGGCGGATGTGACATTCGTATGAGAGGTAGTTATCTCACCATGCGTGACTCGGATGGTAAGCTTCTGATGAAGGTTCCTAGAACGAGCAATAGGCTCTACAAAATAAAGCTCCAAGTTGGAAGTCCGGTGTGTCTTAAAGCAAAGATGGAAGATGATGCTTGGTTATGGCATGCTAGGATGGGTCGCATTAATTTCGAGACAATGGAATTAATGGCAAGGAAGGGCATGGTTGAAAATTTGCCAATAATTCATCAAGAGAACAAGTTGTGTGAATCTTGCTTGGTAGGAAAACAAACCAAGAAGGCGTTTCCTAAGGCAGCAAAATTTAGGGCAACACATTCTCTTCAACTGATACATGCCGACCTATGTGGACCGATTTCTCCACCATCCATAGCAGGAAATAGGTACGTATTCGTTTTAATTGATGATTTTTCACGGTTTATGTGGACTTTTGCCTTGAAGGAAAAAGGAGAGGCATTTGAATATTTCAAGAAGTTCAAAGCTTTAGTCGAGAGGAAGGCGGGAAAGAAGATTATAACCCTAAGGACCGATAGAGGAGGTGAATTCACTTCAAGAGAATTTACCAACTTCTGTGAAAACGAGGGTATAACAAGACATCTAACCACTCCCTACACACCGCAACAGAATGGAGTAGTGGAGAGGCGAAACCGTACTCTCATGGGAATGACTAGAAGCATCTTGAAAGCATGAGACGTACCAAACTATATGTGGGCTGAAGGAGTAAGACATGCTACGTTCTTGATTAATAGAGTTTCAACTCGAGCTCTAGTTAATCAAACACCATACGAGGCTTTCAAAGGAAAAAAGCCTAACTTGGAGGGTTTGCGGGTATTTGGATGTGTGGCTTATGCAACGGGAACAAGGCCATATTTACCTAAGTTAGATGACAGGTCAACACGACTCATCTATATCGGAAACGAGCCAGGAACAAAAGGTTTTCGATTGTTCAATCCAAGACTAAAGAAGGTAGTGGTATGTCGTGATGCGGAGTTTAATGAGGAACTTGGCTGGAAGTATGTTGCTGGAAGCGAGGCACACGAGCTAAACCCAGGTATGTTTGTCATAGAATGGCATGGTTCTATTGATACGGGTTGTGGATTTGTGAACCCAGGTGTGACCAATGAAGTAGAGGCTGAAATTCAAGAGGCTGAAAATCAACATGATGCTGATGAAGATCTGGTCATTGACGAACAGCCTAACCCAATCGAGGCTGGGAATGAACCTAACCCAGTTCAAGCGATAGAAACTCAATCAATTTTGAGGCGTTCTTCGAGGGTTCCAACTATTCCAACCAGATTTAATGACTTCATATTGGGGTCCAGTTCGAGAACCTCAGCTGCTAATGAAGACCAAAATCTGCTCCTAATAGAAGATGATGAACCAAGAACGTTTCAAGAAGCAAAAGTTTCAAGCAAGTGGATGGTTGCTATGAAGCAAGAGATTGAGTCGATTAAGAAGAATGATACATGGGAGTTAGTTGAACCCCCGGTTAATGTTAAACACATTGGATTAAAGTGGGTGTTCAAAATTAAGAGAAATCCGGATGGTTCAATTAATAAATTTAAAGCCCGTGTAGTGGCAAAAGGTTATGTTCAAAAGGAAGGAATTGACTATGACGAGGTATTCGCGCCCGTAGCACGAATTGAAATGGTGCGTTTGTTAATCTCATTGGCCGCAAAAGAAGCATGGGAATTACATCATCTAGATGTAAAGTCAGCTTTTCTACATGGAGAACTAGAAGAGCAAGTGTTTGTTACACAACCGGAGGGGTTCGTGAAGAACGGAGAAGAAAGGAAAATCTACAAGTTGAAAAAGGCGCTCTATGGACTTAAACAAGCCCCGAGGGCGTGGAATACAAAACTTGATAGAGTACTTAAGCAAATGTCGTTCAAACGATGCCAACACGAACAAGCGGTGTATGTGAAGAAGACAAACAAGTCAATCTTGATTATTGCGGTCTATGTAGATGATCTCTTGGTAACCGGTTCGAGGCTTGGCGAAATTGGTGAATTCAAGAAACAAATGCAAGAGCGGTTCGAGATGAGTGATTTAGGAAAATTGAGCTATTATCTTGGCATTGAAGTAAAGCAAGAGGATTCGAGTATCTCAATAAGTCAAGTGGGCTATGCATTGAAGATATTAAAAGATGCTGGAATGCATGAATCGAATTCTACTCAATGTCCATTAGAACCTGGAGTTAAGTTAAGCTTGGATAAGGAAGGAAAACCAGTTGATGCAATATTGTATAGACGACGAGTTGGTTGTTTAAGGTATTTACTACACACACGACCTGATTTATCTTACTCGGTTGGTTTGGTTAGTCGTTACATGCAAGAACCAAAAGAATCACATATGGCGGCTGTGAAACAAATACTACGGTATATCCAAGGTAGTTTGAATTTTGGAGTGCGATATAACCAAGAGAAAACCAAGGAGTTGGTGGGGTTTAGTGATAGTAGTTATGCTATGGACCAAGATGATGGTCGAAGCACAACTGGGCACGTATTTTATCTAGGAAAATCACCTATCACTTGGTGCTCACAAAAGCAAAACACGGTGGCTCTATCGTCTTGTGAAGCCGAGTTCATGGCTGCAACTTCAGCCGCGTGTCAAGGGATATGGTTACGTGGATTGTTGGGTGAAATAACCGGAATGGAAGAGAGAGTGGTGGTCTTATTTGTTGACAACAAATCGGCTATTGCACTTATGAAAAATCCAGTCTTTCACGGGAGAAGCAAGCATATAAACACACGTTATCATTTTATCCGAGAGTGTGTTGAAAGAGGCCAAGTACGAGTTGAATATGTAAGAGGTGATTTGCAGCGTGCTGATATCCTAACTAAAGCTCTTGCAAGGATTAAATTCAAGGAGATGAGAGAGCTACTTGGAGTTGAGGACCTCCCTATCTCGAGTCAGAAATTAGGGGGGTGAATGTTGGTCTAATTGCCTGACCCGAGCTCATGGGCAGCAGCAACAATGGACCAGCAGAAGCAACTAAGCAGCAGCAGCAACCGAGTACACGACCAGCAGGAATGGGTCTAGTCGGTTACTGTAGCGTCGGCTACTGTAGCAGAGTTGTATTCTAATTAGGATTCCTTAGTTCTAGTCGGTTTAGGGTTTAATTAAGGAGATGAGAGAGCTACTCGGAGTTGAGGACCTCCCTATCTCGAGTCAGAAATTAGGGGGGTGAATGTTGGTCTAATTGCCTGACCCGAGCTCATGGGCAGCAGCAACAATGGACCAGCAGAAGCAACCAAGCAGCAGCAGCAACCGAGTACACGACCAGCAGGAATGGGTCTAGTCGGTTACTGTAGCGTCGGTTACTGTAGCACAGTTGTACTCTAATTAGGATTCCTTAGTTCTAGTCGGTTTAGGGTTTAATTAGGGAATTCGAATTGTACTAGGAGTAGGATTGGTAAGCATGTATCAACCCCTATATAAACACAACATACCGAGCCTGTGGTAGTGTGTGAAATCATCAGAGTTTTAGAGCAAATATTTCTCTGTTAATTGAAAAGCAAATTTCAGTTATTGTTGTGTTTTTGTTTCCAGTTTTATAGTCTTCTTGTTCTTGCGATCTGGTATAGCATCTGATATAGCGATCTTGAACCTATACGATGATATATTTGACCTGATATTTTGAAAATGTAAGGGCCCCTTCCAACGTTTACGGATTTATCAATATCTGCTCCAAGTGATGTCATCGCAAACATCTGATTATATGCTCGAATATTTTCCAAGAAGTGGGCATCAGAAAAGAGGTGTTGAATGACTGGGGGATATTCCACCGGTACAACCAACTTCACCCTTCCTTTAAAACAACAGCGATGGTACAAAGGCCCCGTCGCCACAGTGGAGCAAGCAAGTTTTTCTTCCTCCCAAAACACAACTCTACATTTCCTACACACTTGGTTGCAAGAACCAAAGCGCCTATACTCCATAGGAGGGCCTGAAAGCACAATAATAAACCGTTTACCAACAAACCAAATTTATAGACACTAAAACAAAGAGCAGCATTCTAAGATGTGTAAGAAATAAACCTGTTGTGCTCGTAGAGCAACTCGTTTGGTTACGCGTGGAGCTACTATTAAAGCTTCTTCCTGCATAAAAAGTAAGGTGTCCATTAATACTGTGAAACGTGTAAACGTAAATAATATAAAATGCACATACTATACAGTACCTTGAAAAGAAGCCGACGCGTTCTGTGATTGGAAATCTAATGTTACTGGACCGCAAGCCAAGGCCAGCACATCTTGTAAAATGTTTATTAAATGCATCAGGATAGAGACTATTCTATGCTTTCAAAGCAAAATATAACAAATAATCTAGCTTTTCAGTATTAACTAAATAGCCTACGTGAAGCATAACATCTTCGATAACAATAAGTAATGCAAGCACTACAAAGTACCTTCAAAAGAGGAGGACGCGTTATGTTGTTGGAAGTCTAACATCACCAGACCACGAAATACCTCTTGAAGATTCTCTACAGAGTTTATTAGATGTATAAGAAGCAATATTGTGTTATCTTTTGAAACGGGAGCAGAATAGAAGGAACACTAACCTTCGAAACCAGCTGAAGCAGCAACATGTGGACGCGAAGTGACCAGATTTAAACACACACGTTGTGTTGGGGATACTTTGAGTATATACTTGATAGCACACGGAATTTACTACCAAGTATCTAGAAGATGTTTTGTGTTTGGTGATTGATTGAATAAAACAATAAGAACAAATAAGAACACAAACAATATCAACCAAACAATCACTTCAATATATATATCGAACGATTACAATATGATCGTGAAGCTCTTGATAATTCGTATGAAGGGATATATCAAAACCCTACCTAAGGATCTCTTTTTATAATGCAAAGAGTCCTATACAAGTAAAACATCTAACCGTATCACAAAACCTAAATAAGATATATATCATATCCATTCCATATTTATCCATGCACGATCTGTCTTTATCATATAAGCAGTACGAACTTCAATGTATTAGCAGTACCAACTGCTGATGTATACTTCAATAAATCTTCAACCGTACTAACTTTCAATGAACCGTACCAACTGTTGGTTTAATTCCCAACAATCCTCCCCTAAACTTATGATTTCTATGCAAATCAACAAGTTTCTTGAATTAAACTTCTGATTATGTTGATGGGGTAGATTCTTTTAAACACTTATCTTTAATCTCGAAACACTTGGGAATTTTCTTCACATATCGTACTCTTTTGGTCAACTCTTCAAAAATTGCCAAAATTAAATTTATTCTTATAAGGAATTAATTCTAAGTACCAACCCAAAGAATTTACTTCCTTATACCAACCCAGCATTTAATTACTTTAATAACTCCATTGGTTCTATAAAAAGCCTTAAATTCTCATTACTAACCCATCATTCTTCACATCAACCTTCAAATCACAACTATCAAACCCAATGAGTTCATCCAATCCAAACATTGTTGAGATTTCATCATATAAATCTTCAGATTCAGAAAGTGATGGATGGAGATCTTACTTTCCACCGAACTACACTAATCTGACTATCAAAAACCCATCTCCAAAAGCTCAAGAAGTATCTTCTGACGATGACCTTTCAATATCCTCTGATGATGATGATCAACAAGCACTTCCACTATCAGTTGTATTGACAAGAGAGATAGAGAAAGCTGTGGCAAAAATGAGTAAGGTTCAAGTGCCCGAAAAACATCAAGTGCCCGAAAAACATCAACCACTTCCACTTCCAAGACCTGAGAAACAAGTTTTGGGACTTCCTAGTTGGAAAGTGTGGAACTCAATCAATAGCAAAGGAGTTCACAAATCCATGCCAGACTTCAAGGACAAAGGCAAAAGGAAGCTTGAGTAGTGGTTATGTGTTAGATTGGTTTAGGTTTGTGTGTTGTTTAGGTTTGTGTGTTGGGAGTTGGTTGGTTTTGTTGGTTTTTCTTATGTGAAGCTCTTATGTAATGAATCCATCTTTAATGAATAAATTTTATGCACCTGTTTATAATCCATCTCTGACTTCTTAATTCCTCCCCTGAATTTCATAAGCATCTTTAACAGCAACTAGAACAAACTTTATTCCTCCCCTGTTTGGAAGAATCTTCACCATCAGATGAACTAGAACATATGACATCCAAGCTCAGCATCCAATAAGACCATTTGTACAAGTTACCATCAATTCAGTTGTTTAGTTTCAAACTGCTCTCAACACTTCCAGATGTATTACCTTCTGAGAGAGGTGTATCACAGAGCATAAACTCAGTAGGAACTAAGTTTGAACAATCAGTACGAACTGGTGAAGCCAGCAGTACAAATTGTCAATCCCAGCAGTACAAACTATTAGCAAAAAGTTTTCAGAGATAAAATCAAGTTGTAAGTTTAATGTGGATTTGAAAACATTTTTGTCCACTTATAGTTTTTAGCAAACTATCAGCTATGAACGGATTTGACATGTCTTTACCAATAGTCGTTTGCTATGGACTAGCCAACTCTTCACACTTAGATTTGGTGAGTTGATAACCCACCAGTTTTTGGTAAACTGTCAACCATAAACGGATTTGAGTAGTCTTTACCAGAAACCGTTTGATCTGGACTAGTTGATTCTTATGTTGGTTAGACATGGTGAATCAATTACCATTTGTTGTGTGACAAGCATTCACACTTGACAATTGATGCGTGCGATGTGTCGTTGCGGTTTAGCAGTTTTAATGCCTACTCAAGTTTTAAATTTATATTTAGCCGACTTATCAATAACACACACACTTAACGAGCAGTGTACCCGGTCAGTATGAATATAATGGTAAGTAGAGTGTCGATCACTAAGAGTGGAACGTATTATCTAGTTATTCTAATCAGTATTTTAATATATTAAGTTAGCTATACAATCTAATCTAACGCAAGGGGGTTCAGCCTGAGAGACTGGCACGATTTGGTTGCAATTAAATAATAAACAAAACCAATAGGCACGAATCAGCAAGTAGCACACACGTACACAGATAAATACTCGAGACAATAAGAGGGCTGTCCTTATGATAAGTAGTTTGTCACTTGATTTATTGCTAGTGTTATATGAAGTGTATAGTTCGATGCAACGCACCGAGATTAAGTCCTTTCTTGTTGGTTCTAATCTTATCGGCGAGTAAACCCTTAATGATTACTTATGACTATCCCGTTTATCTTTCTCCTACTTTTCTACAGACCATAGAATACATAGGCATCTAATAAACAGGCGAGGGCAGAGGCATGGCGACCCGATCAACGCTCAGCTAGCCACAGAGGTTATCAATGCACTAATAAAAGTCACCAAAGACACAAACATATAAACTTTAATTGATGAGAAAACAGTTTTAAGGGAGTGCAACCTTTCCGTTGTCACGTTACACAAGCCACCAATCTTGATGAATTAAAGTTTACTAACACAATAAAACAAAACTACTTAATGAATTAAACATATGCAGCACCTTCTTACAGCTCTTGTATCTTTGATTTGGGTGTGTCTTGTGCTGCTACCTTGACTGAATTCGTCCTAGGTTTCCGGTCTTCGGTCTTCGGTTATTATATATGTCGTACGAAATTCGTCTGGTCTTGGGGTATTTATAGTTTCTGTCTGAGGGTGAGATGCGGCGCATCTTGTAAGTAGATGCGGCGCATGTACTTAACTTCGCGTGGGGTCCAAGATTATAATATTCAGGAATATTCGTACACCGCCAGAAGATGCGGCGTATCTTCATCTTTGGATGCGGCGCATGTCCTCTTGTATCTTGGATCGTATCTGGTGAGATCTTGATAGTGATGCGGCGCATGTAATGAGTGAGATGCGGCGCATCTGGAGCAGATTTGACTTGATCTTGTCCATTTCAGTAGACTCTTCACTTTATGCATGTTTTGCTCCATAATTAGTCCAAAATCGCCAAGTTTCACCAAATGCTTGTTTTCAACTGAGAATTACAAAAGTAAACGATTAAGTATCAATCCTCATACATAATATAGTAAAACAAGTCAAATTAATAGGATAAATGATAGTAATAAAATGTACTTATTTGAGTTCATCAACAATCCAAACCACCATACTTTTCAAAGCACAATCCAAAGCAAAAAGCTTTTCTTAACCTGAAATATTAGTCCAAAACCAAAGAAAACACAATACACAATATTTTCTTTTAACAGTTATAACAATTGACTAACAAATTCACAAGCAGTACTAAAAATTATCAAGCAGTCTTAACTATACAAATAGCACAACTAGCAGTACAAAAACCAAAAACATTTAGACATTAATCTTTTGAAGGATTAAGCATTCCAATACCTGTTACCAAGTACTGAAATCTGCTTACATCAAAACCTTTTGTTAAGAGATCAGCAAAGTTGTCATCAGTGTGTATTTTAACAACTTTTATTAACTTCTTTTCAGCACAGTCTCTTATAAAATGATGTCTAATTTTAATATGTTTAGTTTTTGAATGTTGAACTGGATTCTTAATGATACACATTGTACTGCTATTGTGTATATGTATAATTGTGTTTAAGAAATTGTACCCATAATCAAGCATCTGGTTTTGAATCCAAAGAACTTGAGCACAACAACTTGCAGCTGCCACATATTCTGCTTCTGATGAAGCGAAAAGTGTACCGCCTTTAGGGGGTCATTTAAGCCCTAAATCGTATTTATTTGATCAAATATTGCCCTAAATCGTTCCTTTTGTCATTTTAGGTACTTTGGAGAAGAAATCTGGAAAAGGAAGCATTTTGGACGTTTTTGGAGCATAAAAGTGAAGAAAACGACAAAGTCTCCAAAGCTGCTGGAAAAGTACACGTGACGGCGTCAAGGATTGCTCCTGACGGCGTCACGGCTTGGCAAAAGAGGTGGATATGACAAAATACACGTGACGCGCCAGAAAGTTTTACAAAGGAAGTCTGACGGCGTCACCCTTTAAGGTGATCAAGGCCGTCACGGTTTAAGTTAAAGAGAGACGGCGTCAAGCAGACCATCCGGGAACCTTAGCCGCGGCGAGGTGACGGCGTCACCTCCTACAACGTGACGCCGTCAGCCCCTAAATTCTATATATAGTTTTGCAATTTTTAGTCATTAGTGTGCAACTTTGTGAGGAGAAACCCTAAGACGAATTTTCTGCCATTTTTAAGGGTTTTATACCCTTGGATCTCCCATGTTTAATTGAAGATAAGTAATCAATTAATCATTCAATATGTCTATGTGTTGTTTGATTATATCTTGTTCTTGTCTTTTAATTAACATGCTAGGCTAGATTTATCTTGTGTTTGCTTAGATCTAATGAAACCTAACTATTGATTATTGGTTGTTGGTGTGTTATTAATTGTATTGGATGATTGTTTATCGATGTTAGGCTTAAGAAAACTGGCTAACCTCCTATACGGTAACTTGCTTGAACGTCTTAAGAAACATGAACCAATGCGTACTAAGGTTTTTATGGTTGTATTTAATGCATGAGCGAATTCTAGTGATCCCATGTTAGGAGCTTCTTAGCCGGCTCGACATAGGAGTGAAGTAGGAGCTTGTAGAGTTGGGGAAGTACGTACGCCACCCCACGATTGGTATTAAGGAATACACCCGTCATCCACGCAATTAATACACACTAATCAACCGGTAAAAGATAGTTAGGGAGTAAGGAAATCTAAGTAGACACATTTCTCTCCATATAAGTTTCACAACCTTTTCATTTTCAGTTATTTTATTTTATTTGCAATTGTAGTTATTTGGGTTAGTTGACTAGCAACTAATTCCGCCCACTCCTTCAAAACCGAGATTTTACTTGCTTTCATAAAAATATAAAAAATACAAAAAGAATCTTCCCTCACCCTTAGACCTATTAGAGTAGTTTTTCAATCCTAACGACACTATTCCCCTAGAGAACGATCAATCCCCCGGTACTTGCCACTTCACTATACTACATCGGTCAGGTACACTGCCTGGTGGGGATTGCAAGCTTCTCGAGATCCCTCGAGAGGTAAAACCTGTTGTAAGGTCGCAAAACCACGCATCAAGTTTTTGGCGCTGCTGCCGGGGAATAGTTATTGTTTAGGTTGAATTTTTATTTTATTAGGTCTACTCACTAGATTCCTTTCTAGTGAGATTTTTATTTTATTTTTCTAGGATTTCTTTAGTCTATCTTTTTCTTTGTGCCCTTTGTTTGTAAAACCATTTTCATTTGTCACTATGATGGATGAAATTCCATTTAGATCATTGACAATAGAGGAACAATTATATTTCACCAATAGATTTGTTTCCTATCATTCCTATGAATTTTTGTGTGATCTTTGTGATTTCCAAAAGGAGTTAGGGGTAAGGTTAAATGGGTTTAATGAATTCTATGCATGTGAGATTTCTATTAGACGAGCATTATCTGGATCAATTCCTTTTAGTCAGGCCCTTTGGATGAATTTTGAGGAAAGCTTCCTAACCATGACCCATAAGTGGAACGAATTGGTGGATTCGTATGAGCAAAGAGACCTAGTTTCTAAGAACATGGACTTAGAATCAAACCAAGATTCTGAGATGGTTAGTTGCATGAGTGGGATAGATTTCACCAAAACATACGACACACATGAGGGTAGAGTTGAGCCACCTAGCTGCATGTCATGGTTAGGCCCTACCATAATACAAGATGAACACATTGGTGATCTTAATGTGATGGAGGATATAGTAGAGAACCCAAGCCCACCAAGTACCCCACAAGTCCTACCATCATTTGAGGCACACACACCGCCCGTGACTTACCCGGAAGAAGTAGAAGAGACTATAGGAACCCCAATAGAGGTAGAGCCCTTGGACCAAACAAAACTAGAAGAAATAGGTTTGAATACTTGTAGTCATAACCTTTCTTTTAGTTCTATGGAAGTTCCTAGTTTTGATGAACCGGAGCCTAAACCAAAAACCGTTACCTAATCTTCCATCCTTAGATGTGAACTTAGGAATTGAATTAGGTCCCGATCCACCCATCAAAACATATAGTCCGGGTAGTCTTAAGTTTAAGGTAGTAGACATTAAGCCTTGTAGTGAGGAAGACAATATAGGAGTGAAAAATGACCTTACATGTCTACATCACCCATTCATGATTGATCACAAGAAACATTATGGGTTTAAACCGGGTCTATTGGGTCAAGATGGATTCCCAATTAGGAGTCTCTCGAAGTTGTTAGAAAATGATCCCTTTTTAGGAGAACACTTTAACTCACCCATTGACCAAAGTGAACTAGGTAAGGTTATGATGAAAGGAGCACACCCCTTTGAGCATATAATTCATCCACCAATCTTTCCTCACGTGGCATACTCCTACCGAGCTGGTGTGTATCGCTACTATCACCCGCACTTAACCCTAAGTGTAGGAAAAACCTCTCCTTTATCCGTTAAATAAGGGTAGAGTTAGGCTCGTGACTCGAACAAAAACAAGCGCTTCTTGGGAGGCAACCCAAGCTTTATTTGCTTTGTGTGTTTATTTATTTGTTTGTTTGATTTTATTTGCTTCCGTATGTATGTTTAATTTTTATTATTATTGATTCATATTCAAAACTAAATTGTGAAAATGCTTTATCTTGTTTTTAACTTCGTCTTAACTACATATAAAGGTATTTTGCAAAAGATAAGTGTAAGGGAAATCCAAATCGGTTTATTAGAACAAATGAACATGAATCATAACAATATTAAATTAACATACATATTAGTAATTGTTTGAGTCAAATGCTTGTATCGAGTCATAATGATGTTTTGCAGGAATTCCAGGAAGTAAGGTATAGGTTTTTCCAGAAATTTTCCGGAAACTTAACATGAGAATTCTGTCAGATCACTTCTGACGGCGTCAGGCCTTACAACCTGACGGCGTCAAGTTTTAATTTTCTGAAATTTTTGAAAGTTTTGTTTTTCTACCGGAATCATAAAAAGTTTTTATTAAATCTCTAACTTATAAACTCCAGGAATCTGCAAAATAATCATTCCACAAGCATTATATCCTTATATAGATTTATCCCGCCGATGTTATGCAGGTTTTCGTGTTTGTTTTCTCAGGTTTAACAGGTTATTTTGGACAAGGAAATGTATGTGGAATCTAGCTTTTGGCGATGCATTAGTCTTGGAGCTTCTACATTCTCTTGGAAGAAGATCTAACCATGTTACCTCTTTATCCACCAAACGAATCAGGGGAGTATTTGATTTCATTCTTTTACCTTATTTACTTTTACATCTTGTTATTTGAACATTGGGGACAATGTTCATCTTAAGTGTAAGAGGGGGGGGGGGGTAAAGTACGATACCTTATAGAATGCTATTACGCTTGATTTTTGTTTGTTTAATGGTAGATGTGTAATAAAACTGAGAGAAATACCTGTTAAGGCAATTTTAGTGTCAAATTTAAATTTTTTTACAACATATAGGAGTGAAACTTTGATCTTAATGAGCGTCTCATGGATAGGAGTTATATGACTAGCACAAAACCGTACCACAAAAAAATTTTCCACCCCCAAATATGTGAGGTTCGCCCCTAGAATTGGTAGGAAAAGCATTTATGCTATGATGTGTGTACCGGTAGCACTTAGATTCTAGAACTTGCGTTAGGACCATTCCGAGGCCACAAGTGAGACTACATTCGTGTAGTTAGATTTACTACATGATAAGAGGCATTAGGGTTAACCCATTGTTTTACACCTGTGTTTTTGTTATAATTACATTGGCTACATTGGTCAAGTAATTCTCCCACACCCTTTGCGTTGTACTCATTTTTAGTACACGATACCCCTAGTACACCCCTCAGAGCCTATCTTTTCGTTTCTAACTTTAAGCATTTTACTTAAAGTAAGAATTTATTTACACCCCACTTAAATGTACACCCAAATCGCCTTAGCCTACCTTGTATGCACTCATCTTTAGTGCATTATTGTTACAACATTTGTTTAAACCCCAAGTTAATTATCTAATTGATTACATGGTTGCTAAGTCGAGTCATATCCTTGTACATATTGTTTTGGGACGATTGGGACTCATGGGTAAAGTACTAGTGTAATGGAGTAATGGGGAAGAACAACATTATTACCCCCATATGTGCTAAATATTTTAAAAGTACTCCAAGTGTTTCGATTATCTTAATTCGAGTCATTAGAATAGTTATTTGTGAAGTTATGTAAAAGTTCAAGTGTAAGGGGAATGCAACGCCCCTATGATGTATTATTTTGGATGATAGGGCAAGAGTGTATGGAAAAAAAAATCAAGAAAAATACAAAAAAATGAGAAAAAGAAAAGTAGAAAAAACATACGGACTACCATCCCGTTTCATTTTATGTTTATTTTATCTTTTTGTTATTTTGTTTTTAGCTTAAGTCGAGTCTAGTCTTGGCTTAGCAACGCCATATTGTACATGTAATTAATCAAGATCTTTAACTCGCCACCAGTAAAATATCCCTTATCCAACAAAACCGTGTTTATCATATCCATACACCTAACGTTATAACCCGTTTAAAAGCCCTCTTTGATAGTTTATCTTAGGTGCTTACGCCTAGTGGAGGAGGTTTTCGATCCTTTCCCAAGCCTATGTTAATCTATTTGCTATGACAGGTAGTGAGAGATATTATCCGTTTTCATTTATGAGATATACTTTTATGACACCTGAGAGATGTGAGTATCTAAACACTACTTGTGAGGTGCTAGTATGTAATCTCCGTGCTTATTATGATTAAAGTGGAACGACTATTTGTTGTAATTACTTTTATATTAGCATTAAATGACCCCTAACTTGTATTTTGATTAGAATAAAAGCGCATTTGCTTGAGGACAAGCAAATCTCAAGTGTAAGGGTATTTGATGAAGCGAAAAGTGTACCGCTTTTAGGGGGTCATTTAAGCCCTAAATCGTATTTATTTGATCAAATATTGCCCTAAATCGTTCCTTTTGTCATTTTAGGTACTTTGGAGAAGAAATCTGGAAAAGGAAGCATTTTGGACGTTTTTGGAGCATAAAAGTGAAGAAAACGACAAAATGCCAAAGCTGCTGGAAAAGTACACGTGACGGCGTCAAGGATTGCTCCTGACGGCGTCACGGCTTGGCAAAAGAGGTGGATATGACAAAATACACGTGACGCGCCAGAAAGTTTTACAATGGAAGTCTGACGGCGTCACCCTTTAAGGTGATCAAGGCCGTCACGGTTTAAGTTAAAGAGAGACGGCGTCAGGAAGACCATCCGGGAACCCTAGCCGCGGCGAGGTGACGGCGTCACCTCCTACAACGTGACGCCGTCAGCCCCTAAATTCTATATATAGTTTTGCAATTTTTAGTCATTAGTGTGCAACTTTGTGAGGAGAAACCCTAAGACGAATTTTCTGCCATTTTTAAGGGTTTTATACCCTTGGATCTCCCATGTTTAATTGAAGATAAGTAATCAATTAATCATTCAATATGTCTATGTGTTGTTTGATTATATCTTGTTCTTGTCTTTTAATTAACATGCTAGGCTAGATTTATCTTGTGTTTGCTTAGATCTAATGAAACCTAACTATTGATTATTGGTTGTTGGTGTGTTATTAATTGTATTGGATGATTGTTTATCGATGTTAGGCTTAAGAAAACTGGCTAACCTCCTATACGGTAACTTGCTTGAACGTCTTAAGAAACATGAACCAATGCGTACTAAGGTTTTTATGGTTGTATTTAATGCATGAGCGAATTCTAGTGATCCCATGTTAGGAGCTTCTTAGCCGGCTCGACATAGGAGTGAAGTAGGAGCTTGTAGAGTTGGGGAAGTACGTACGCCACCCCACGATTGGTATTAAGGAATATACCCGTCATCCACGCAATTAATACACACTAATCAACCGGTAAAAGATAGTTAGGGAGTAAGGAAATCTAAGTAGACACATTTCTCTCCATATAAGTTTCACAACCTTTTCATTTTCAGTTATTTTATTTTATTTGCAATTGTAGTTATTTGGGTTAGTTGACTAGCAACTAATTCCGCCCACTCCTTCAAAACCGAGATTTTACTTGCTTTCATAAAAATATAAAAAATACAAAAAGAATCTTCCCTCACCCTTAGACCTATTAGAGTAGTTTTTCAATCCT
The DNA here is from genome assembly GCA_021014915.2 of Artemisia tridentata subsp. tridentata. Lineage (NCBI taxonomy): Eukaryota > Viridiplantae > Streptophyta > Magnoliopsida > Asterales > Asteraceae > Artemisia > Artemisia tridentata. Next base: position 362,439,866 of record CP139503.1, on the reverse strand, counting down.
AACGACACTATTCCCCTAGAGAACGATCAATCCCCCGGTACTTGCCACTTCACTATACTACATCGGTCAGGTACACTGCCTGGTGGGGATTGCAAGCTTCTCGAGATCCCTCGAGAGGTAAAACCTGTTGTAAGGTCGCAAAAACCACGCATCAGCTTCAGTAGTAGATGTGGCCACCATAGTCTGCTTCTTACACTGCCAAGAGATTAATCTTCGACCTAAGAACTGACAACCACCTGTTGTAGATTTTCTATCCATGCTAGCACCAGCATAATCAGAATCAGAGAATGCCACTAGATCAAATGCAGACTCTTTAGGATACCATAGCCCCAAGTTAGGCTGACCTTTAAGGTATCTGAAGATTCTCTTTACTGCTGTGAGATGAGACACCTTAGGATTTACTTGGAATCTTGCACAGGCACAAACAGCAAACATAATGTCAGACCTAGATGATGTAAGGTACATCAGAGACCCAATCATAGATCTATACATGTGCACATCCACATCTTCACCACTGTGATCCTTTAATAGCAAATGTGTCTCCTTGTCAACTGGTGTACTAGCAACCTTGGCATCTGTGAATTGGAATTTCCTCAATATTTCACCAACATATTTATCCTGAGAGATAAATATACCATCTGTCTTTTGTTGTACTTGAAGACCTAGAAAGAAGGTAAGCTCTCCCATAGAACTCATCTGAAATTGGTCTTTCATCAGCTTTTCAAACTCCTTACACATCTGTTTCTTTGTAGAACCAAAAATGATGTCATCTACATAGACTTGTACCAGTAGAATATCACCCTTGTTCTTTTTAATAAAGAGAGTTTGATCAATTTTCCCTCTATGAAACCCATTCTTCAGAAGATATTTAGCAAGAGTTTCATACCAAGCTCTTGGAGCCTGATGCAATCCATATAGAGCTTTCACCACCTTATAAACCTTGTCAGGATGCTCTGGGTCTATAAAACCTGGAGGTTGTGAAACATAGACCTCCTCATCAATAGTACCATACAGAAAGGCACTTTTCACATCCATTTGATAGACCATAAACCCCATAAATGAAGCATAAGCAAGAAATAATCTTATTGCTTCAATCCTGGCAACTGGAGCAAAAACTTCCTCATAATCTATACCTTCTTCCTGAGTATAGCCTTGAGCAACCAATCTTGCTTTGTTCTTTATCACAATGCCCCTCTCATCCTTCTTGTTCCTGAATACCCACTTTGTACCAATCACTCTCATTCCCTTTGGTAGATCAACCAGAACCCATACATTCTGAATTTTGAATTGAAGTAGCTCTTCTTGCATAGCTTCAACCCAACTTGATTCTTCTAAAGCCTTTAGCACATTCTTGGGTTCAATCTGAGATAGAAAACATACAAACATACACTCATGCTCATCATCATGATGTTTTTCCTCATATACCACACTGAGAAATCCATGATGATCTGGGTCTTGTATTTGCCTTCTGGTCTTGACTCCAGATTGTACATCTCCTATGATATTGGTAAGTGGATGATTCCTATGTACAATAGTATGGGGAGTAGAAGGAGCTGCATAGCTGGTAGGCATGTTTTGCAGACCATCTCCAAAGAAATCAAACTCATCAACTTGAGAAGCAGTATCAACTGGTGAATCAAGATGAGGTTGACTTGGTCCAGCAGTATCACTATTTTGCTCAGCAGTTGGAACTTGTGGCTGAGCAGTACTAACTCCATTTGTACTGCTCGTTGGATTTTCAGCTTCTTTACCATTCTAACCACTGGTTTCAGCAACATCATTCTCTTTGTCTACACCACTTGATGAAGAAATATCATCTTTCTTTGTAGAAGACTCATTCACTGGACTTTCTTCCATGACTGGTATGAAAATGCAATCATCATCTTCCTCCTCTGAACCTGCATTATGGTTAGTATTTGTACCTGTAACAGGCACATAATTCATGGAATCTGAAAGACTGTCAATATCAAAGATCCAATTTGGACCTACACCTGCAACATTTGGTTTATTCTCCAAAAATTCTATGTGCATATTTTCTTCTACATGCTTGGTGCTTGTATTGTACACCCTAAAAGCTTTACTGTGCAGAGAATAACCAACAAAGAAACCTTCCTCAGATTTCCCATCAAACTTTTCTAGTTGGTCTTTGGTATTAAGGATAGTAACATGACAACCAAAAGGTCTCATGAAGCTTAAAGCAGGGGTTCTACCTCTAAGAAGCTCATAAGCAGTCTTATTGTGAGGTTGCACAATTAAAACCCTATTCAATACATAACAAGCAGTGCTAACTGCTTCAGCCCAAAATGAAACTGGTAGCTTAGAGTCAGCTAACATTGTCCTAGCAGCCTCTATAAGAGTCCTATTCTTTCTCTCAGCTACACCATTTTGCTGTAGGGTTCTAGCTACACTAAATTCCCTCTTAATACCTTTTTCTCTGCAAAAATCATCCATCACCCTATTCTTAAATTCAGTCCTATTGTCACATCTGATTATTTTAACTTTCTTATCAACTAGGTTTTCTACTTCAACAATGAAGGTCTTAAGGATTTCACTTGTTTCATCCTTAGTTTTCATAAAGAATACCCAAGAAAACCTACTATAATCATCAGTGACAACAAGGCAATATCTCTTAAAGTTCAAGCTATTCACAGAGGTAGGACCAAACAAGTCCATATGCAACATATATAAAGCTTGAGAAATAGAGTTTTGGGTCTTTGGATTACATGAGGCTCTGTGTTGCTTACCTTTAAGGCAAGAAACACAGGTTTGGTCATTGAGAAAAGTTTTATTTGGTAAACCTCTTACCAACCCATTTTTAGCAATATTGTTAATGGTTTTAAAATTAACATGACCAAGCCTCCTATGCCACAACATTGATTCTTCCAATGTGGCTTTTGCAACTAGACAGGTAAGTCCAACCTTAGGAACTAGTTTATTCATCTCAACATTGTATGTATTATCCTTTCTAGGGATTTTAAGCAATACTTGCCTTTCATCAGGTAGCTTGAAATCAGGAGAAAGAATAAGACAATCAGTATCAGTAAATAAAACTTTGTTCTGTTTATCACAAATTTGTGATACACTGAAAAGATTGTACTTAAGTTCTGGTACATAATATACATTTTCAAAATCAAGATTACCAGTTTTAATTACCCCTTTACCAGTAATCCTTCCTCCAACACCACCACCAAAGACAACTGGTCCTCCATCCAGAGCAATAAAGTCTGAAAGATATGACATGTTGCCTGTCATGTGCCTTGAACATCCACTGTCTGAATATCCTCTATCTTCTTTACCATTTAAAGGATGTTCCTGCACATAAAATAAAGGTGTTAGTTTCTTTTGGGGATCCAAACCATCACTGGTTTGGATCTGCCTTGTGCATCAAGATGAGAAAACTTGTTGGGGGTCTTTGATGCACCATTGGGTTTTGTAGAATTTCTAACCCAATGTGCTGAGGCCTTGACATCATTGCCCCTTTTTCCCTTAACATTTAAGTGCCTAGCAGTAGGATTTGCTGGTCTAGCAGTTGGAACTGCTGACCTAGCAGTTGGAACTGCTTGTTTAATTTTAGGCACCCACTTCTGATTGGTCATTACTGTTTTCTCATAAAAATGCCTTTTAACTGTTTGTGCATGATTTGAAAATTGTTTTGCATTTGTAACAGTTTGCTTGTTATTAAACCACTTATTTTGACTAGCAGTTGAAACTGTTTTAATGCCAGTCTTTAACATAACAGCTTTGGGTGGCATCTTATGATTTGCATTAGGGCTTGTCAATCTAGTTGAACTATTTTGAGTTACCCTAGCATTGTTATTCCTATCCACCCTTGTATTCCCAGAAACCCTCTTTTTCCATGGGTTAGAATCACAATAAGCAGCCATATGATCAAAACTTCCACACACAAAGCACACTTTTCTAATCATGGCAAACTTATCATTCAATTTCTTAGATTTTGAGTGATTCCAGTTCCTATGACCACCCTCAGAACTTAATGATCTGTTCTTAGTCCTATACATCTCAGCATATCGAGCACTTTTCCTAACTGGTTTTATGTTTTCAGTCTTAACCACTTTAGGAACATGTTTAACTTCTACCTTAACAACATTAGATTTATCCTTAACCCCTACATCTTCATCATCAGATGTCCAATCCTCAATAGTTGGTGCATCTGAGTTCCTATCAGAGGACATCTTTTCCTCAGAAAGAGATTTATCACTAGCACTCACAAAAGAATCTTCTGCCTTAACAAATTTAACAGAATTCTCACTAATCTTAACACCATATCCAGGAAAATCCATATCCTTAAACTCTTCTAAACCTGTATGAGCTAAATTAATTCCTGGTGGAGCAAACATTCCTCTAAAAGGGGGTGCAACTGACTTATAACCTAAACCAGATTTAGCTTTGTTAAGTATTTGACTCTCTACAATCTTCTTAACTCCGTTTGAAGTATATTCAAGAGTATCTACACTTAACTGGATGTTTTCTTTTTCCTTTTTAAGCTTCTCTAGTTCATATACAAGTCCACTCATTTTATTATCTTTTATTTGCAATTCCCTCTTTAAAACACCTATCTCATCAGAAAAGTTTGACTCATTCTGTCTATAAAACACAATTTGTTCTTCCAAAACAGCTAGTCCTCTTTTATGATTTGTCAGACTAGAATTTACTTGATTAAATTCAACTCTAAGATCATCATACTGTTTCTTAACATTTTCATAATCTTTTAAAGCACGACAAGAGTTTGAACATTTTTCAAGTATATGTACCTCAGAGTCTGAGAAAGCCATCAAACCCAAGTTAGCTGGTTCCTCTTCTTCCTCCATGAAGCTCCAATCAAATCCAGCTCCATCTACAGCTACCATAGCCTTGGAAGAAGGCTCTTCAACATTAACTGTTCTCCTTGTTCCTTGCTGATTCTTAAACCCTTGACCCTGGTTGCTTTGTTGTCTTGGACCTCTACATTCCCTGGCAAAGTGCCCCATCTTATGACAATTAAAGCATTCCACCTTAGACTTGTCATACCCAGCAACATCTCTTCCATTGAAGGTAATTTTATTCCCAGTCCTTTGGTAATACTTCTTAGCCCTGATGCTTATCAAAGCCAACTGCCACTTTAAATCCATAGCTTCCAAATAATCTTCAGCAATTTGAAGAAGATCTTCATTAAAGATCTTAGACCCACCAGACTGTTCTGACACAAATGCATATATGGTCTCTTCAGTCAAGCCAGCAGTACTAGTTTTTACACTAGCAGTGCTAACTGTTGGTTTAGCAGTGATGCATTCACCGAGCTTATAAAAACTTGATGTACTTTTGCAATGGGTTTTAAATTTATAAAACAAGACTTACCGGTTAGCTAGGAACACATACGAGCAAGTATACTCGTCCGTTGTAGTAAAAGGATTAGTAAGTCAAGGTCGTCCCAAGAGACTTGGTTGTACTCAAATGTTGTTTGATTGTTTAAGCAAATAGCAAGGTGATGGTTATGATTGTCACGGGTCAAACCAACAAGAAAAGCAATTATAAAAGCATGATATAAGAACACAAACACTTGTTTAGGAATAATAAACAATCGTGAGGAATGTTAAACATGTTTTGGTGAAACATAGAAGGCACATATCAATTTCACAAGGATCTTAAGTCAAGGGGTAATATCAAGAAAATCTATGTTTCTACTAGTTTCACGGGTGAGTCCTTTCGGCCTATGCATCATCCCATTACGCTAGCTCTTTTGTGATCAAATGTATGAAAAAGATGATTAGTAACATTAGTTCTTACGAGTTCTTTCGACCCAATCACGTGATTAAATATTTCCGAATTCATATAAAAACTTGAATACTCATAGTTGTCAATTATCAAATACCAATCCATTGTGGCCATCAACTTCTTGGAATCAAACAATATTAGAAATCTTTTCAACCTTTAAATCCAACAATGTTTAATCAACAAGTTTTAGAATACGAATTACATTTAAACAAACTTATGAGAACAATCACTTTCTCTAACCAACTATTAAGTCAATCATTCACACGAAAGTATATATAATTCCTCAAACAATCATAAAGAGATAATAGTAATCAAACAAGTAACACAACACACAAAGGAATTCTCACAATCAACATAAGCAAAGACATAATATGATTGAATTTAAATAGAAACAATACCAAACATTAGAGTCAAGGCATCGAGTGCTACAATTCCAACCATGTGATTACAACCAAAAAAACTACCAAAATACAAATCATCCATCCCAAAACTTCCTTGAAATCGACCCATGTTGTGAGTATGTGACTTAGGGGCGTTTGGTAATAAGGATTGTTGGAGATGTATATGGGATTTATTCGGTGTGAACTATGATCAAACCTTATGGTGTAGAAATGATCAAGTTATATGTCATGCTAATGAAGTCCAAACCAACTCCCCAACACCTCTAGAAATGGTGGGGAGTGGTAGGAGAGAATCCTCCAAGTGGTTGTAAAGGTATGACAATTTGATGAGAGATTATTGGTAAAAAGATGGGTATAAAAGATATATAGAACACTTAACCAAGCACTTCTATTTGTAGTTGAAGAATCCTTGGCCACCAAGCATATTTCTTGTCCACAAAGTGTCATTAAGATGCAGGAAATCTCATAATTAGGAGTATATGGGCGGCCTTGGTGATAATGGCACTTAACTCTTCACTTTAAATGCAACTCTTCATGTCAATTTTTCTACATACCTCAGGTATGAAAATGTAGACCCTGGGTATGGATGGCTATACCTCAGGCAGGAATTCTAATACCTCAGGTATGAGCTCCCCTGATGCAAACCTTGGGTCTGGAAACTGAAACCTTGGGTTTAGACCAAGTTTTGCACATAACTTTCAACTCCAAGCTAGCATATAATTCCCACTTTTAACAAACTTCTTGGCACTTGATCATGACTTCATTTCCACCTCTTTCTCATGAACTTGGACATAATCATAGCATGAATCTTTATCTTGAACGGAAAACTTCACTTCTTGCATATTTACTTGATTTTGTCGACTTTTCTTCATCTTTTTCTCTATTTCCTTCGACATAGTTGTACCTGAACCTAAACACATCTTTTGCACCTTTTAAGCGTAAAATGTTCATAAATACAACCAAATAACATGCATAATCATAAGAATAACGCTATAAAAACATGTTAGATTTGAGCGTTATCAAGCAGTACCAACTGCTTCTTCATCTTCATGATTCGAACTGTTTGAAGAAGATACAAAAGCCATATTCCCTGAACTGGAACTGGTGCTACCACTCTTCTTGACCTTCTGCTCAACAATCTTAAGATTGTTGTAAAGCTCATTCATTGTCATTGTCTCCAGCTCTGGTTTATTGCTCCAAACCACAACATAAGTGTTCCATTCAGCAGGTAAACTATTTAGAAACTTCATGTTGAGGTCTTCCTGAGGTATCACAATCTTCAACACAGTAAGTTGACTGATGATCTTTTGAAGCCTATTAAAGATATGGTCCAAAGTTTCATTGCTTGATGCAGTAAAGTTCTCATAACTTTGCTTAAGTAGGGTTTTCTGTGCCTTCTTGGTAGCTTCATTGCCACCAAATCTTTCCACCACTGCTTCAAAAAGAGTTTTAGCAGTCTCGTAATGGCTAAAATTCAGCACTTGATCATTAGGAATTGCCATTAGTAACAAATTCCTAGCCTTCTGATCATTCTTCTTTTTGATTCTTTCCTCGTTTGTAACTGGCTCAGTGTTAAGCTTTGTGATCTTGGAACCATCAGCACGTGTTTCTTCAACAGGAATTGGTTTGAAGGAATCACCATTGATAATGATATCCCATAATGCATAGTCTTGCACCATGAAATATTGCTCTATTCTGAGCCGCCATAAATCGTATTCATTCTGTTTCAGCATGGGGAGTTTAGCAAGGATTGAGGTTTGAGGTGTCTCCATGTCCATCTTCTTGGTTGCTAGTGAGTAAATACTTCTGGTTCTTCTAAACTCAAAGTATCAGAAACCTGGCTCTGATACCACTTGACCGGATCTAAACACACACGTTGTGTTGGGGATACTTTGAGTATATACTTGATAGCACGCGGAATTTACTACCAAGTATCTAGAAGATGTTTTGTGTTTGGTGATTGATTGAATAAAACAATAAGAACAAATAAGAACACAAACAATATCAACCAAACAATCACTTCAATATATATCGAACGATTACAATATGATCGTGAAGCTCTTGATAATTCGTATGAAGGGATATATCAAAACCCTACCTAAGGATCTCTTTTTATAATGCAAAGAGTCCTATACAAGTAAAACATCTAACCGTATCACAAAACCTAAATAAGATATATATCATATCCATTCCATATTTATCCATGCACGATCTGTCTTTATCATATAAGCAGTACGAACTTCAATGTATCAGCAGTACCAACTGCTGATGTATACTTCAATAAATCTTCAACCGTACTAACTTTCAATGAACCGTACCAACTGTTGGTTTAATTCCCAACACGAAGGTTGTGAAAAAGGCATTTCGCAAGAATGAGATTCACTACCAATAACAACAGGTACTGTAGACCGGTCATGAGCGTTCCCGGATACATCTTCACATACCCTTCCTGCTTCGAAATCAAGCAATACCGGGGTGCAGACCGTCACCGAAACAAATTACAAAATATTGGGTAAGTGCAACCGAATATCTCTTATTGACGTGCTTAGAAATACGAAACAACAACTAACACTTACCTCTACCACTGCTGCCAGCTTCACAGACAATGTGAGACTCTCCCGGGCTGCCACCAAGAGACATATCAGCTTCAGGAATATGCATAGATGCATCTTCAGCAGAAACTGCTTTTCTTTTGGACGCCGGCAAAAGGTCATTGGTTATATATGAGTCAAAAGTAGATACATCATTCTGCAAAGCACTCGGCTGGTCTGTTTGCATACCGGTCTCGTCACACACACAACTGTCTACAACAGTCGATTTCCTTTTTAACAGACTAACAGACCATTTCCATCTTGCAAAGGAATATGTAAACGTTGCCTCAGCCTCATCAAATCATTCTCAAACAAAGAATCACCAACACATTCTGCTTTCCTTTTCAAAGAATTTAAAGCGCAGGTACTACCCTCGGAGGTATCCAACCCCTGATCCAACGCACTGCGACTATCGAGCAAAGGAAACCCCTCTTCATAACCACTACCCAACCTACTGGTTTCACAGACTCGACGATACATAGGAAGACCAACATTTTCAAAAAACACGCCCGAGCTTGCTAGCTCACACGAACCGCATGGCGTATCAACAACAATACCTATACGGTCACATAAACCGGAAGACTGAAACTCGCTTGAAATATGAACACCCTCAGGCGGCAAAAGCGTGTCGGGTAAAACATCTACCGCCACGGCTCTTTTGCACGCTCTAGCCTTGGTTCTCATAGGTTAAAGGTTCCTTCTAACCAAACAACAGTTATGTAAAATGCGAAAAAACACTAAACTTAAGAAATCAACAACCACATGTATAGACCACCCTTTTTTTAACATGCACGCCATTGAATTGTACTAAATAACCAACATGAATAAAACCCAAAAACCTACCCTTGGTTTTCATAGGTTAAAGGCTCCTTGTAACCCAAAAACAGTTATGTAAAACCCAGAAAAACAGAAAACTTAAGAAACGAACAACAACATATATACATCAAACTTTTTTTTCACATACATGCAAGTAAATGCCAGTAAATAAGCAACACGAATAAAGATAACAAACCTACAACCAAGCTTATTAACCAATTATTTTTCACCCTAGACATATCAGAAAACAAACAAATAAACATACCAAAAGATACAACAACAACACCGAACACACAACATCAAAGATCCAGACCATAAAGATGATTTAAAAGTACCATGAAAAACCTAAGACCAACCAAAATCCAAGCGTACCTACCAAAACCCTAAGAGAGAGTAAAGTTGGTCGGTATCTTCACCTTGAAGAAACACACTCGGGGGTAGGTATTGTAACGTCAATTATCGTAGACGTCTCTTAAGCAGACTACATAATGGGCTTCTATTAGGCTAATTACTGGGCTGCTAACCCGAGTGCAGAAGAACCTTTTTTATTATAAAGAAAATATTAAAGAAATGGTTACCGACCATTTGGTTTCGCTGTTGCCGAAGCTTCTTGCATGGCTGTTATCCACTCTTCATCATCCTTGAGCAAACCAAGTGCATCACACGCTGCTTTATTTGTAGCGTACGTTTGCCCATCAACTGTTCGGATTGCTGCGAACGATTGACTTCCTTTCTGATGAGATAACTATAGGTGATCATCCGTTCATAAAATAAATCTCCAGCACTTGGGTGCACGTAAGACAACCTGCCAATCGCTGGCATGTTAAGACAACGCCTAGGGGACCAGGCTTTCTATGCCTTAGACCAAACGAACTCGCTAAGAAATTGCAAGTAGGTAAGATGATGGCCCAATGTGTAGGTATGGTTGAAGACTAACCACTCCGTAAGAGTGGTTGTCCTGGAACCTGGGTTATCTACCACACTCTGTAATCTTTGCCGACCCCTGAAACTAACTGATTGCATATTTTCCAAGTGCACTGCGAGTATCTGAATCGCCGGTTCTCGACTGTGGATATCAAAACCAAAAATACGCCAACATGCTTCATTCGGACCTATATACCTAGCGTCAACAAAGTTTTTTATTTCGTCAACACTAACAGCGGGGGAGGGGGGGTTCGTTGAAGTGTAAGCAACAGATGGTGAAGGTTGTTGGTGGTGCGTCGGTCTCGTTATTCGAGCAACTATTCTATCAGTATCTTTGGAAATATATTTGAACAAATACTTGATTAGCATTGTCCAGCCACAGTATTCAACATTTATGTGTGCGTAGAAGGCCATACAAAGCTCACGATTGTAAGGAACGACGTACCCATTGTCCAACCTGACACCATGCCGTAAGGCGTTTATTTGTGTATCTCTTCTTCTATAGTGTACGTACCCAGATGCATCAGTAAATGTTGTAGCACAATACTGCTTCCTGAAATTTTTTTTGTAGGCTGTTCTATTCTGCATGCACGGAGCGTTCGGAAAAGCACCCCCACACGGACCATGCACCATAAATTCTGATATAACTCTAAACCCTTCAGGATCATTGTGCTGATCAGGAAATTCCGCAGAAATGTAGCTGTCAACGTCAATTGCACGCGTGCCCTGAGCTGCTTGAGTAACCCACAGTAGGATATGCCAATGCGGCAAACCTCTTTTTTGAAACTCTACTGTGTATAGCACTGAAAAAAGAAAAATGTTGCTAGTAAGTTAAATTGCTCTTCAAAGAGGTAAATATTTTTTTTAGAAAGGTTTCAAAACACGTACCAGCATTTAAGAACCCAAATGGCCGACGTTCACGGACATACTTTATAAGATCGTGTATTTTACGCTCAAATATCCTATTGACAGCATCAGGTCTATCCGCTGGTGTCAAGTGAGGGTACGCTTCCATGTATTCCTGAATCTCTGGCCACTTAGTATTGCAGGTGAAAGTGACAAAGAAAGACGGGTTGCCATGAACCCTACAAATCGCCAACGCATCTAAATAATGACTGTACATATATCTTGGGCCACCTGTAAAAGAGGAAGGTAGAATAATTCGAGAACCAACGTCTGACCCGTCACTATCGCCCCTGTTTATAGCATCATATAATCCAGCCAAATAGTCGGTCCTTATGTCGGCTTGGTGTGTGCGAATATAATCCATACGGTGCTGCTCAATAGAGCAATATGCAGTGACAACATATTGTTGAAACAGCCTTCCTCCTCTACTTATTAGATTGTAACGGCTGAACCTATCATGTAACTGGTAAGAATAAAAATCTTTCATCGACATACGTTTACCCCTGTGTCTTTGAGATGCTATCGATGTTGACGTAATGCAAACCAAGATGATACCCCTGTTCACCATAAACAAACAGCAGCGGAAACTGAGCAGCCATATAAACAGCATGCAGTTTATTTATTCGTTGCGGTTCACCAAAATGTGCTTCCAGCACGATGTCAAAATCAGCTTCTGTTTCTTCGGTGTCACCAAAAACGATAGCACCAATATCAGTTGCAGTTCATATTGCAACGCCTTTCCAATATTGAATAACCTTATTTTGAATTCAGGAACATCATCATGTTGTAACTTATCGCGTGCCGTCCTGAAAAGCTGTACCAACGCGTTGTTACTATCGAGGAAATCAATAAGAGTTCTTACAACATCTGGGTTTAGAGTAGTTTGAGCATCGTCTGTGAAATGGGTCATACGATTTTTCACTTCGTTAATTGTGTCATAAATGTAAAGCTGCAAAAACCTTGGGGACTGATTCACTTGAGGACAATAATCACCTATACGATGATATATTTGACCTGATATTTTGAAAATGTAAGGGCCCCTTCCAACGTTTACGGATTTATCAATATCTTCTCCAAGTGATGTCATCGCAAACATCTGATTATATGCTCGAATATTTTCCAATAAGTGGGCATCAGAAAAGAGGTGTTGAATGACTGGGGGATATTCCACCGGTACAACCAACTTCACCCTTCCTTTAAAACAATAGCGATGGTACAAAGGCCCCGTCGCCACAATGGAGCAAGCAAGTTTTTCTTCCTCCCAAAACACAGCTCTACATTTCCTACACACTTGGTTGCAAGAACCAAAGCGCCTATACTCCATAGGAGGGCCTGAAAGCACAATAATAAACCGTTTACCAACAAACCAAATTTATAGACACTAAAACAAAGAGCAGCATTTTAAGATGTGTAATAAATAAACCTGTTGTGCTCGTAGAGCAACGCGTTTGGTTGCGCGTGGAGCTACTATTATAGCTTCTTCCTGCATAAAAAGTAAGGTGTCCATTAATACTGTGAAACATGTAAACGTAAATAATATAAAATGCACATACTATACAGTACCTTGAAAAGAAGCCGACGCGTTCTGTGATTGGAAATCTAATGTTACTGGACCGCAAGCCAAGGCCAGCACATCTTGTAAAACGTTTATTAAATGCATCAGGATGGAGACTATTCTATGCTTTCAAAGCAAAATATAACAATTAATCTAGCTTTTCAATATTAACTAAATAGCCTACGTGAAGCATAACATCTTCGATAACAATAAGTAATGCAAGCACTACAAAGTACCTTCAAAAAAGGAGGACGCGTTATGTTGTTGGAAGTCTAACATCATCGGACCACGAAATACCTCTTGAAGATTCTCTACAGAGTTTATTAGATGTATAAGAAGCAATATTGTGTTATCTTTTGAAACGGGAGCAGAATAGAAGGAATACTAACCTTCAAAACCAGTTGAAGCAGCAACATGTGGACGCGAAGGTTGTGAAAAAGGCATTTCGCAAGAATGAGATTCACTACCAATAACAACAGGTACTGTAGATCGATCATGAGCGTTCCCGGATACATCTTCACATACCCTTCCCGCTTCAAAATCAAGCAATACCAGGGTGCAGACCATCACTGAAACAAATTACAAAATATTGGGTAAGTGCAACCGAATATCTCTTATTGACTTGCTTAGAAATACGAAACAACAACTAACACTTACCTCTACCACTGCTGCCAGCTTCACAGACAATGTGAGTCTCTCCCGGGCTGCCACCAAGAGACATATCAGCTTCAGGAATATGCATAGATGCATCTTCAGCAGAAACTGCTCTTCTTTTGGACGCCGGCAAAAGGTCATAGGTTATATATGATTCAAAAGTAGATACATCATTCTGCAAAGCACTCGGCTGGTCTGTTTGCATACCGGTCTCGTCACACACACAACTGTCTACAACAGTCGATTTCCTTTTTAACAGACTAACAGACCATTTCCATCTTGCAAAGGAAAACCATCCCCAGTAGCAGAAATATGTAAACGTTGCCTCAGCCTCATCAAATCATTCTCAAACAAAGAATCACCAACACATTCTGCTTTCCTTTTCAAAGAATTTAAAGCGCAGGTACTACCCTCGGAGGTATCCAACCCCTGATCCAACGCACTGCAACTATCGAGCAAAGGAAACCCCTCTTCATAACCACTACCCAACCTACTAGTTTCACAGACTCGACGATACATAGGAAGACCAACATTTTCAACAAACACGCCCGAGCTTGCTAGCTCACGCGAACCGCATGGCGTATCAACAACAATACCTATACGGTCACATAAACCGGAAGACTGAAACTCGCTTGAAATATGAACACCCTCAGGCGGCAAAAGCGTGTCGGGTAAAACATCTACCGCCACGGCTCTTTTGCACGCTCTAGCCTTGGTTCTCATAGGTTAAAGGTTCCTTCTAACCAAACAACAGTTATGTAAAACGCGAAAAAACACTAAACTTAAGAAATCAACAACCACATGTATAGACCACCCTTTTTTTAACATGCACGCCATTGAATTGTACTAAATAACCAACATGAATAAAACCCAGAAACCTACCCTTGGTTTTCATAGGTTAAAGGCTCCTTGTAACCCAAAAACAGTTATGTAAAACCCAGAAAAACAGAAAACTTAAGAAACGAACAACAACATATATACAGCAAACTTTTTTTTTTCACATACATGCAAGTAAATGCCAGTAAATAAGCAGCACGAATAAAGATAACAAACCAACAACCAAGCTTATTAACCAATTATTTTTCACCCTAGACATATCAGAAAACAAACAAATAAACATACCAAAAGATACAATAACACCGAACACACAACAACAAAGATCCGGACCATAAAGATGATTTAAAAGTACCGTGCAAAACCTAAGACCAACCAAAATCCAAGTGTACCAACCAAAACCCAAAGAGAGAGTAAAGTTGGTCGGTATCTTTACCTTGAAGAAACACACTCGGCGGTAGGTACTGTAACGTCAATTATTGTAGACGTCTCTTAAGCAGACTACATAATGGGCTTCTATTGGGCTTATTAAGGGGCTGCTAACCCGAGTGCAAAAGAACATTTTTTTAATTATAAAGAAAATATTAAAGAAATGGTGACCGACCATTTGGTTTAATATATAGAGATAATGGGTTGACTAAACATTACAAGTTGAGTAAAAACAATATAATTTTCCTGCCGATTAGTTGTAAATTGTAACAAATTAATTTTGAGACAAAGATACTAGTATAAATATTTGACATCACCTCCTATATAAAACAGGCTTTCCCTAAGGAAACCTTTACCTCAAAATTCCAAGATAATGACACCTGACATATTATTTGATCCAATGGACTGTATGATATTTCGTCTATAGCATTCAATGTAAACATAAAAACAAAAACATCTTCCCTAAAACAAGATCAAACAGATGCTAATATCACCAACAAAAAAACCCCAAACAAGAAAACCACAATTTTATATATCATGATAAAAATCATGAACGTGGTTATTAAATCATCCATTTACATTTTTTGGGGAACGATTCCTAACCTCAAATCAATAATCGTTCAACAATAATTTGTTTGAGTTGGAGGAACCCTAATTTTTGGGACAAAATTAAATTATGGGAAATTGTATATCCACAAGGTAATTATTTTTCGATTTTATTGATTTTTTAGTATTTTGTCTATGATTAATTTACCCATTTGTATAATCCATGCTTTTTCCTCATTTTGATTTTGCTTGATGATTTGTACACAGTAATAAGATTATCCCCCGAATATAATTGATCGTTACAAAATATGAACCCCAAAAAATTTCTCAATAATACTTTAATTGTTTAAAATAACATTGCGTGTTTTACAAATATGTGATTTTGAATTATCGTAATGTAATAAGATTATCATATGTTTGTGTGAATGGATAATTCTAATTATTTTAAGGTAAATCGACGTTTTGCGAAATTAGCTTTGTTGTAACTGATATGAAATCCATATTTTGATAGTAGGCTTTTGTTAATATTTTTGTTCTACTGGGGTATATAGATTTGAAGTATTATAGAACCTGGATTTATTTTTTTTAAACATGGTTAGCAATTTTTGTTGTTATTGTAGGCTAGAGATTGTGCAAGACCTTTGGTAGTGCTTTGTGTCGTAAGTTATGTTCTTTCAATGAAATTGTTATGTTCCAGACTTATTTTCTATTGATTGGTATGAATGTAACTATTCGGTATATAACTATTAAAGTTTGAAAACTTTTTGTATTTCCAGGCGATGAATATGAGCTAAACATTGTTGGATGCCGTCACTTTGATTCCCAAATATATGTTACCTGTGAGAACGGTTACGGTATAATCTCTTAAAAGTCATAATCCGTGTATTGCAGTAACAACCAATAACCTTCTCATCCAGGTAAAACTCCTTACATATCATTTGATTCATTTCATTTTACTTCATCGACCTTCAGTGTATGTGCAATGCGCTCCTGTAAATCATTAGGACAATAGCACAATAAACTACAATATTAATAAGCGATATTTGGATTATCATTTGGACTAATGTTATACCAAAATAATTAAGTTGATCATATAATTGGATTATCCTTTATGTTTAATCAACTCAGTGATTACAATGATCATTTGAATTCAGGTTGTCTTTACTTTTATAAATGCTTATTTGTTTTTACCTTTAAGTCATTACATAAATAGCATATCCAAATACCTGTAAGAAGAAAATATTGGTTTTGAGGACTGTTAAACATAGGTATAGTTTAAATGTCCATAACTTTACTTACGTGGTGCTAGATTATTTATAATTTTAGTTTCATTAAGCACTTTGGACTAAGCATCTCCCAAGCTGTACCTGCTCATTGAACGTCCTTATTTTGCCCCAAAATAAGCAGAAATCAAAAGCAGTTTGGATTATATAAGCACTTCAATCTGCTTATCTACTTAGAAGTAAGCATATAGGCACACAAAAAAGGAGGCCCGAACACCCTCATAGAGGGCATTAGCTTTACAAATGGTAGTGGGTATGATTATTGTTGTTGATAGTTTAGTTTTATATTGATGTCTGTTAAGAATTAAAGCAATCCTGAACACCCTCATAGAAGGCGTTGGTTTTACAAATGGCAGCGGTTCCCTTTCTTATATAAACCGTATTAACTGAAAAGCGTATCTTCCAACACAAAGCTTTAAACATGTCTGATTCATTAACTGAAAAGCTCATGTATCCAGGTCTGATGGAGAACTATTGGCGCTTAACAATGGAAAGGGAATAAACCAAAGACGGGCACCATACTCATGCGATGTTGGCTATGAACTATTTCTTGGCTTTGAGGTCTTTTAATTTTATTTTATGTGCTATGTTTTGTTTATACCTTTGATGGCAATTGCAGGCTCCTCCTACTGTGGCGGCTCATGTAATACTTAGTCATATAATTTAAAACTTATATTTGCATATTATCATTATGCATATTCTAATTATTACACTTCACTTTTGTTTTTGTTCAAGCCATAATGCATCTTCGTCAACAACAAAAACCATAGACCCGCAACTCACAAAAGACATTAAAAACATGTTGGATCTTAACAACCCTTTGGTTCAGAAGTATAGGTATGCTGGACAAAAATTGGTGGAAGGTGAATCAAATGTCAGGATCAGGCTTATAGGTAGACGTCCACATGATGGTAGGCAATACGACCTACCAACTTCAAATGAAGTTGCAGCCCTCATTGTTGGTGATTTTGATTCAATGGCTAATGAAAGAGACATCATTGTCCACAAAAATAGTGGAAAGATGAAAACAATTAGCGAGCTCCACGTGTCATTCCTTCCATTACAGTATCCGTTGTTGTTCCCATACGCGGAAGATGGTTACCGTACAGACATTTACCATGATGGTATTACCGATGCTACACCAGATGCAAAAAAAAAAATTTGTGATCTGTGCTAAAGTATATATATAATATCAGACGGATATGCGTGATATGCGGGAAATGACAAATCAACCTTTTAGGAAAAAGGCCAACTTACAAAACCCGTGAATATGATATGTGTGATACCGGGCAAGTGATTACCCGGGTCGTGTCCCAGCGAGGTGATGCGTGGTTTTGCGACCTTACAACAGGTTTTACCTCTCGAGGGATCTCAAGAGGCTTACAACCCCACCAGGCAGTGTACCTGACCGATGTAGTATAGTGTAGTGGTAAGTACGGGGGATTGATCGTTCTCCACAGGGAATAGTGTTCGTTAGGTAATGAAAGGCTACTCTAATTAGGTCTAAGGGTTGAGGAAGATTCTTTTTGTATTTTTATATTTTGTGAAAGCAAGTAAAAATCTCGGGTTTGAAGGAGTGGGCGGAATTAGTTGCTAGTCAACTAACCCAAATTACTACGAATGCAATAAAATAAAATAACAAAAATGAAAAGTTTGGTGGAAACTTATGTGTAGAGAAATGTGTTTACTTAGATTTCCTTACTCCCTAACTATCTTTTACCGGTTGATTAGTGTGTATTAGTCGCGTGGATGACGGGTGTATTCCTTAATACCAATCGTGGGGTGGCGTACGTACTTCCCCAACTCTACAAGCTCCTACTTCACTCCTATGTCGAGCCGGCTAGGAAGCTCCTAACATGGGATCACTAGAATTCGCTTGTGCATTAAATACAACCATAAAAACCTTTAGTACGCATTTGGTTCATGTTTCTTAAGACGTTCAAGCAAGTTACCGAATAGGAAGTTAGCCAGTTTTCTTAAGCCTAACATAGATAAACAATCATCCAATACAACTAATAACACACTAATAACCAATAATCAATAGCTAGGTTTCATTAGATCTAAGCAAACACAAGATAAATCTAGCCTAACATGTTAATCAAAAGACAAGAATAAGATAAAATCAAACAACACATAGACATATTGAATGATTAATTGATAACTTATCTTCAATGTAACATGGAAGATCTCAAGGCAAAAAGCCTTGAAAAAGATGCTAAAATCGTCTTAGGGTTTTCTCCCAAAATTCCACACACTAAGCTCTACTAATGACAAAAAATTAGAAAACTATATATAGATTTTTGGATCTGACGGCGTCACGTTATGGAGTGTGACGCCGTCACCTCGCCGCTTTTAGGGTTCCCGGATGACCTTCTTGACGCCGTCCCTCTTTAGCTCTTCAAAAATCCATTCTGGCTTATCAAGGCTTGACGCCGTCGAACCTTGAACGTGACGCCGTCCCCTTTTGATTTAAGCCGTGACGCCCTTGATCAAGTTAAAGCGTGACGCCGTCAGAATTCACATGCTATTTTCACTGGCTTATCATGAGTAAATTTCACGTCCACTTTTTCTTGCCAAGGCATGACGCCGTCTGGGGTTAATTGTGACGCCGTCATAGGTAACTTTCAGCCGATTTTTGAGACTTTGCCGTTTTCTTCACTTTTATGCTCCAAAAACGTCCAAAATGCCTCCTTTTCCAGATTTCTCCTCAAAAGTACCTAAAATGACAAAAGGAACGATTTAGGGCAATATTTGATCAAATAAATACGATTTAGGGCTTAAATGACCCCTTAAAAGCGGTACACTTTTCGCTTCATCAAATACCCTTACACTTGAGATTTGCTTGTCCTCAAGCAAATGCGCTTTTATTCTAATCAAAATACAAGTTAGGGGTCATTTAATGCAAACATAAAAGTAATTAAAACAAATAATCGTTCCACTTCAATCATAATAAGCACGGAGATTACATACTAGCACCTCACAAGTAGTGTTTAGATACTCACATCTCTCAAGTGTCATCAAAATAAATCTCATAAATGAAAACGGATAATATCTCTCACTACCTGTCATAGCAAATAGATTACCATAGGCTTGGAAAAGGATCGAAAACCTCCTCCACTAGGCGTAAGCACCAAAGATAAACTATCAAAGAGGGCTTTTAAATGGGTTATAACGTTAGGTGTAGGGAAAAGGAAAACACGGTTTTGTTGGATACGGGATATTTTACTGGTGGCGAGTTAAAGATCTTGATCAATTACATGTACTATACAATGTTGCTAAGCCAAGACTAGACTCGATCTTAAGCTAGAAACGAAATAACAAAATAACAAAAACATAAAACAAACATAAAATGAAACGGGATGGTAGTCCGTATGTTTTTTCTATTTTTCTTTTTCTCATTTTTTTGTATTTTTCTTGATTTTTTTTTTCTTTTTTTTTTTTTTTTTTTTTTTCATACACTTTTGCCCTACCATCCAAAATAATACATCATAGGGGCATTGCATCCCCCTTACACTTGAACTTTTACATAACTTTACAAATACTAATCTAATGACTCGAATTAAGATAATTGAAAAACTTGGAGTACTTTTAAAACATTTAGCACATATGGGGGTAATAAATGATGTTCTTCCCCATTACTCCATTACACTAGTACTTTACCCATGAGTCCCAATCGTCCCAAAACAATATGTACAAGGATATGACTCGACTTAGCAACCATGTAATCAATTAGATAATTAACTTGGGTTTAAACAAACGTTGTCACAATAATGCACTAAAGATGAGTGCATACAAGGTAGTCTAAGGCGATTTGGGTGTACATTTTAGTGGGGTGTAAACAAATTCTTCCTTTAAGTAAAATGCTTAAAGGTCGAAACGAAAAGATAGGCTCTGAGGGGTGTACTAGGGGTATCGTGTACTAAAAATGAGTACAACGCAAAGGGTGTGGGAGAATTACTTGACCAATGTAGCCAAAGTAATTATAACAAAAACACAGGTGTAAAACAATGGGTTAATCCTAATGCCTCTTATCATGTAGTAAATCTAACTACACGAATGTAGTCTCACTTGTGGCCTCGGAATGGTCCTAACGCAAGTTCTAGAATCTAAGTGCTACCGGTACACACATCATAGCATAAATGCTTTTCCTACCAATTCTAGGGGCGAACCTCACATATTTGGGGTGGAAAATTTTTTAGTGGTACGGTTTTTGTGCTAGTCATATAACTCCTATCCGTGAGACGCTCATTAAGATCAAAGTTTCACTCCTATATGTTGTAAAAAATTTTAAATTTGGCACTAAAATTGCCCTAACAGGTATTTCTCTCAGTTTTATTACACATCTACCATTAAACAAACAAAAATCAAGCGCAATTGTATTCTCAAAAATCGTACTTTTACCCCCCCCCCTTACACTTAAGATGAACATTGTCCCCAATGTTCAAATAACAAGATGTAAAAGCAAAAAGTAAAAGAATGAAATCAAATACTCCCCTGATTCGCTCGGTGGATAATGAAATAACACGGTTAAATCTTCTTCCAAAGTAATGTTGAAGCTCCATGACTAATGCATCGCCATAAGCTTGATTCAAAACATTTCCTTGTCCAAAATAACCTGTTAAACCTGAGAAAACAAACACGAAAACCTGCATAACATCGGCGGGATAAAATCTATATATAAGGATATAATGCTTGTGGAATGATAATTTTGCAGATTCCTGGAGATTATAAGTTGGAGATTTTAATAAAAACTTTTTATGAAAACAAAACTTTCAAAAATTTCTGAAAATTAAATCTGACGCCGTCAGGTTATAAACCCTGACGCCGTCAGAAATGACCTGACAAAAATTTTCATTTTAAGTTTCCGGAAAAACCTTTACCTTACTTCCTGGAAATCCTGCAAAACATCATTATGACTCGATACAAGCATTTGACTCAAACAAATACTAATATGTATGTTAATTTATTATTATTACGATTCATGTTCATTTGTGTTCTAATAAACCGATTTAGATTTCCCTTACACTTATCTTTTGCAAAATACCTTTATATGTAGTTAAGACGAAGTTAAAAACAAAATAAAGCATTTTCACAAATTAGTTTTGAACATGAATCAATAATAATAAAAATTAAACACACATACGGAAACAAATAAAATCAAACAAACAAACAAATAAACACACAAAGCAAATAAATAAAATAAAGCTTGGGTTGCCTCCCAAGAAGCGCTTTTCTTTATTAACGAGTCTTGTAGCTAGACTCAAAGTCACTCTACCCTATATAAGTGAGCTCGTCATCGAGGACGTCTTTAGGGTTAAGCTTGGATTGAAGTTTCCTATTGGTCCGCTTAGTACGATATATCTTTTCAAACTTCTCTCCATCCGGGTCATACAATGTCATCTTAATATGCCATGACCCATCTCCATCTTTGGGTGGTTTATCCCAATTCCACTTATGATCATCTTCCTCACAAATCCACTTATTCATTCCTAGGTTAATTGGCAAAACTCCTAGGAAATCAATCATCTTTCTAAAAACTAGAGAATCTTCAAATGGATCCAATTCGGTGTCCCTAGCCAAGAGTTGCTCTACCGTATGCGTTCGGTTAACAAAGTCCTCTTCTAGGTAAAATGGGCGTTGGGGTCCTATGAAGTCTCTATCAATCCAAGGTCCATATCTAGATGGTCTCCTATTTGATTCTAGCCAATGTGGTGTTGGTTCCTCACTAGTATCATAGGCATGTTTCTTAACATCATAGACTGACCAAGTATCTCCTTCTCCTACCGCTATCTTGGATTCCTTACAATCAATCATAGCACTAGCGGTCGCCAAAAATCCTCTACCTATCAACAAGGGGCATGTAGGGTCGCTAACCATATCAAGGACGTGGAAATCGGCTAAAATGGTTAGTTTTCCAATGTGCACTAACACGTCCTTAACTACTCCAACCGGGTAAGCAACACTTCCATCCGCTAAGCCTATTATCCCCGGCAGCGGTGCCAAAAACTTGATGCGTGGTTTTGCGACCTTACAACAGGTTTTACCTCTCGAGGGATCTCAAGAGGCTTACAACCCCACCAGGCAGTGTACCTGACCGATGTAGTATAGTGTAGTGGTAAGTACAGGGGATTGATCGTTCTCCACAGGGAATAGTGTTCGTTAGGTAATGAAAGGCTACTCTAATTAGGTCTAAGGGTTGAGGAAGATTCTTTTTGTATTTTTATATTTTGTGAAAGCAAGTAAAAATCTCGGGTTTGAAGGAGTGGGCGGAATTAGTTGCTAGTCAACTAACCCAAATTACTACGAATGCAATAAAATAAAATAACAAAAATGAAAAGTTTGGTGGAAACTTATGTGTAGAGAAATGTGTTTACTTAGATTTCCTTACTCCCTATCTATCTTTTACCGGTTGATTAGTGTGTATTAGTCGCGTGGATGACGGGTGTATTCCTTAATACCAATCGTGGGGTGGCGTACGTACTTCCCCAACTCTACAAGCTCCTACTTCACTCCTATGTCGAGCCGGCTAGGAAGCTCCTAACATGGGATCACTAGAATTCGCTTGTGCATTAAATACAACCATAAAAACCTTTAGTACGCATTTGGTTCATGTTTCTTAAGACGTTCAAGCAAGTTACCGAATAGGAAGTTAGCCAGTTTTCTTAAGCCTAACATAGATAAACAATCATCCAATACAACTAATAACACACTAATAACCAATAATCAATAGCTAGGTTTCATTAGATCTAAGCAAACACAAGATAAATCTAGCCTAACATGTTAATCAAAAGACAAGAATAAGATAAAATCAAACAACACATAGACATATTGAATGATTAATTGATAACTTATCTTCAATGTAACATGGAAGATCTCAAGGCAAAAAGCCTTGAAAAAGATGCTAAAATCGTCTTAGGGTTTTCTCCCAAAATTCCACACACTAAGCTCTACTAATGACAAAAAATTAGAAAACTATATATAGATTTTTGGATCTGACGGCGTCACGTTATGGAGTGTGACGCCGTCACCTCGCCGCTTTTAGGGTTCCCGGATGACCTTCTTGACGCCGTCCCTCTTTAGCTCTTCAAAAATCCATTCTGGCTTATCAAGGCTTGACGCCGTCGAACCTTGAACGTGACGCCGTCCCCTTTTGATTTAAGCCGTGACGCCCTTGATCAAGTTAAAGCGTGACGCCGTCAGAATTCACATGCTATTTTCACTGGCTTATCATGAGTAAATTTCACGTCCACTTTTTCTTGCCAAGGCATGACGCCGTCTGGGGTTAATTGTGACGCCGTCATAGGTAACTTTCAGCCGATTTTTGAGACTTTGCCGTTTTCTTCACTTTTATGCTCCAAAAACGTCCAAAATGCCTCCTTTTCCAGATTTCTCCTCAAAAGTACCTAAAATGACAAAAGGAACGATTTAGGGCAATATTTGATCAAATAAATACGATTTAGGGCTTAAATGACCCCTTAAAAGCGGTACACTTTTCGCTTCATCACGAGGTGTGAATGGAGGATATCGTTTGAGGTTCGGAATTAAAGTGCTTGAAGTGTGGATTTTGGATTTTTGAGTTTTTAATATTCTAATGAGAAATGGAAAGCAAACTTACAAAAAAAAATAACGCATAAGACAATTTACACTAAAAAAGCAAATCGAAAATTCAAAAACGAGCCTAAAAACTAAAACCTTAAAAAATTAACCCTACAAGTTCAAATTTATTTTTCCTAAGTTCTAAATGATAAAAGAAAATTTTAGAAAAAAGAATTATATTTTTTTGACTTTTATATTTTTTATTATGAATTAAAAACAGAATTTAAAAGAAAAATTAGTTAAAAATACTAAACCTATTCTGAAAATTCTGAAATTTTTTCTGGAATTACTTTAAAGAGAACTAAGCCTAGGAAAAATAATAAAAATGAAACAGCTTAAGGGAATAAGCAGGAAATAAGCAAAACAGTTGAAACAAGCAAAAGGGAAAAAGCTTAGTTAAATAAAAAGTGGTGCAAGGACTAACTGAGAAAGTCCCTAGGGCAGATGGTGTTGCTGTTGCTTTGTGAGAGGGCAGACCAGGGTTCGAACCTTGGTATTGTCTCTCTTTTTTTTTTTCTTTTTTTTTTTTTTTTTTTTAAATTTTTTTTTTTTTTTTTTTTTTTTTTTTTTTTTTTTTTTTTTTGGATTTTCTTTATGAACACTTAATAAGCACAAGTATATAAGCAACTATAATAAAACAACTTATTTTGAAAACCACAAATAAGCTCAGAAAGCAATGGAATTCAGATCAGTGCTTAAAATAGAAAATGAGGCAACAAGTAAATAAGCTATAATAAGCTAAGAGAAAACTTGAAAAGCTAAAACAGACCAAGTATGGACTTTAATGATCAAAGAACTCAGATAAGCCACAGAAATGAGCAAATAAGCACTTGACCAAATCAAATAAGCAAATCCAAAGTCTGCTAAGTGCACAGGGCAAAACAGGCTCAACTAGGTAATTTTAGACTTATTTTTAAGCAATTATATAAGAATTAAAGACCACAAAAGTTGACAACCTTTAAAACTGACCTACCAAGGGTTACATACAACCAAAAAGCAGACCATGGGAACTTATTCTCAGCTTATAAATAAGCTGAGAAAATGATTGGGTGGACTGAAGTCTGCTGTGCACAGGGCAAATGGCTCAACTAGGCAACTTTTGATTTTAAGCCATTATCCTAACTGAGGTTAAACCAGCTCATTTATGTTCACTTCATTGACTTAAAAGACCACAGAAATGCCACAAGAACAATCCTAAACAGCTTATTGCTATGAATAGCTTATTTGATCAGTATGAAACCTTAGACTGAAACAGTGGGTATAGAACAATGAAATCTATCAAATTGGCTTGAAATAACTTAAAAGCAGCTTATACTAGTTACATTAAGCAAGATTGAAGTTAAGGATTTGGCATATGAACAGTTCTCAACCAAAATGACCCATTTGACTCCTTGAACCAAACACCCTTTATATTTGACTGTGTTGAAATTAAAACTACCCTAGGCTGATTTAAGCTTAACTATTGGAATAACATTTGCTTGTTAACTTAAATGAACCCTAATGAACAACTTTTTAAACCTAAATAAGTACTAGAATAAGCTATACCTAGTTTGACTGTTTTTAACTTTTTAGTGAGATTTAAGCAAAAACTAATTTAAACCAAAATAACCTATCTGTCTAGCATTTACTAACATCACATAGAGCAAATAAACATAGAAAAGCAGAATAAGCACAAAATAAGCAATAATTAAGCTATGCTACAGTAAAAGTATAAAAAAAATTAGAAATTGACTCACTTGAGGCCTTAGCTTAACAAAGGCTCCAAATTAATGGCAGCTACAAGCTCTAGCTTGTTTTACAACAAGCTAGTAAAAGCAATGGGACCTTCCATTTCAGCCCATCATCCAAAACAACTTATCTTTTACTATGGTTGACTTTTCTTGACTTTTTTAAATTAAACAGATTCTAATCTATTATAAGCTTACAAAAAGCTATGATTAGCTTATATAAGCTTATAGATAGGGTGAGGAAGCTTGTGATTGGTTTCTAAGTACTAAATAGCTTAATACGATTTAACCAAGAACCTTGAATTTTTATTGAACTTGAAACTGGTACACAACTGAATTAAACTAGAACAATTAACTTAAAAACAACTTGAATTAATAACTGAAAATTAAATTTTACATTAATTGAAACCTTAAACTAAAAATACGACTAAACTAATTTTTCTACATGCCTTCAAAGGCTACAAAAGGACCCTATTTATACTAATTCTTGGTGGGATCTTCTTCTTATGCCTCTCTGATCAATTTGGACCCTTCGATTGGCTTGAAATGATCTCAGCCTTTCATTCATGATTTTGGCGCCAAAACTGAGATAGTGGATTACCCACTTGGTACTGGTAACTTGAGGGGGGGGGGGGGGAAGAAGCATTAAATGCTTTTTGGACTGGGTAGGTGGAGTGTAGTAGGAGGGTGAGGGGGAGGGTTGGTTTTGTCAGGAATGAGCATGGTGGGTGATGGTGGTTTCTGGTTTTGGTATTTGGCGGCAAGGATGGTTTTGACCGAAGTCAAACCTGGGTTTAGCTAAAATAAAAAGGGACGGGGTTGGGTTATTAGAATATGGGTTGGGATAATTGTTGGGCTTGGGTTTAGTTAAATGGCTGGGTTTTATTTTTGTTTGTTTTGGATTTAAGGGATAGCTAAGGATAGGATTTAGCATTAGGTTAAAGTTTAGGGACCAATTTTGCCACGTTCTGAAAATCCAAGTACCAAACTTGTCATTTGTGCCAAAATAATTCCAAGGGCCAATCTTGACAACTTGAACATAAATGTGGTCCAAACTCGTAAATTCCTTTCCCGGCTTCGGCTTTTCACGACTTTCCAATCTTGTGCTCGGTTTTTGCCTGTTTTGCCTCGTTTTCACTCCTTTTGTACCTGAAACATATAAAACACAAACCAAGGATATCTGCAGTAATATTTGGGTGTTTTTGGTTATTTTTATGTCTAATATATGGGTATAAAATGATGAGTAAACAGACACTCATCAGTGACCATGCGTGAATGGTTTGCATATCGCATTCAAGGTCGGTCTTTACCTGGAACGTCCAGTCTTTTCGCACGGATAATTATATGTGGCTGTATCAAGAGTGAAAAGCAAGAAAGGTCTAAAAGTATTATGTTGTGATAAAGACGGAAACTATTGCAATTACACAACAAATGTTGTGTATAAAGAAGTACTTCACAGGCTTTAGTTTTATTTAACTTTCTGAATGTAGATGTGTTTAATCCTTATAAATAAGACACTCAATGTTATTTACCTTCACTCAGTTTTTTTTTTTTTTTTTTTTTTTTGAGAAATCTCAATTTGTATGACAAATTTTATGACGGTCAAGATTATGCATTTCCGCATTTTATATATATTCTTTTTTATAGAATACATGTAATACATTTATATTTTCGAATAACAAAACTTAATGTTAGCGCCCCATCGGGGCGGGCCTAAAGCTAGTTGTTGGTATATTTCAAGTTCAACTTATAATTAAATGCAATTAAACCATCATATATATTCGGTTGCAATCAAATAAAATTTCTACAAACATGTTTAGATTTAACGAACTTTGATCTCAAAGTCAGGCATTGTTGAATGATTTAGTTGAAAAGTTGCATTTTCTTTTGTAACTAAAACCAAAACTAGCCTAAATAATTAGTTTTTATTTATTTAATTATTTTTTTTTTATAAATATCACTTTATTAGAAACTTATAGGATTTACAAAAAATTAAAGGAGAGCCGAGATACTAACAGGGCCCCCACTCCTCTAGCTATTGCAAAACTAATTTCTACAAAGGGTTTACAAGAAATTATTATTATTATTATTATTATTATTATTATTATTATTTTTTATTTTATTTTATAAAACATCACTTCATTAGAAAAATACAGGATTTACAAGAAATTAGAGGGGAGCCGAGATATTATTTACAAGAAATTATTATTATTATTATTATTATTATTATTATTATTATTATTTTTAACTAACTATTCAAAAATAACACCAACGATTTGAGTTAAATATTTTTGATTGTACCAAAAATCAATGGTTAGCAATGGCTTTTAGAACTTCTCTTGTCAAGAGTTTACGGTTATGCTCGCAGTCGTTTTGCATAGACAACCTGGTGTGTTTTGATGACATTTTTCTAATCGCAAGTTTTGCGATTGCTTGTGTTTCTATCGTGTTTCGGTGGGTTAAGCAAGTGTGCTTCTGCATTTACAATAGGTTTTAGTTGGAGAGTGTTTGTAGTTGTTTAGTTGCAATAGGTAGTTCTATAGTTTTTGGGCGAGTTTTGGTTCCATTTGCATTGTGCATTTGGATAATCTCTTAGTCACCGCAATTGTGTTTGTCAGGGCTAATTCAACTTAAGTTGATACGAGTCTTTCATATTTATATACTTTTTGTTTTTCGACAATTTTTTTTTCTTTGACCAAATGGTACGATCATGATTATAATTATGTTTATGGGAATATATAAATTGATTAAATTCCATGCACATGCTGATCTTTGAATTAAACAGCAATAAATAAACAATTCATATAATCAAACCCTCAAAGTCATTCGTATTTTGGTTTTATTGAGATTCAAACCCAAGTTTACTTCTATATTTAATGTACTAGTCTTGGATCTTCGTGTAAGGCTGATGTTTTGGGAAAAATTTTTGTTAGATTTATTTTCGAATATCATACATAAACATGACAAAAGAAAAAACATAAAATCTTTCCAATAATGAATTACTACTTTTAAATATAATCCATCTTGTAAAGATATTATTGAAGCATTAATTTCTATAATGCATAATAAAATTCAAGTAACAAAAAAAAAAATTTATCTCACATCGAGAGTTCATAAAGTTGTTTGTTTCTTTGTAATTTTATTGCGTTCGTCTTTTCTATTCTTTTAAATCTTAACATATTTTTGTTACAATATGGCGGCTACAATATTGATTACATAAGAGCTTAGAGCTCGAAAGTGAATCATCTTAATTGTTAATTGCTGCAATTTATTAAAAAACATTGTTTACGTTATCACTAAACGTGATAAAACGTAAATACTACGGAGTAATCAACATAACGGGTCTTATATTCTTATAGGGCCAACTTGATCACTCGAACTAGGGGTGTTATTCGGGTTGACCCGGTCAGGTTCAGTTCAATTCGGGTCGAGTCGAGGCTCATAAAAACATACCCGAACCTGACTTTGTTTAGAACTCGGATCACTTGGGTCGGGTTAATTTGGGTTCGGGTCAATTCGGGTCAGGTCAGGTCGGGTTCGGGTCTAGGACGTTTAAAAATCATACAAATTTGGTGTTTACCTACAAATTAGAAAGAAAAAAAATAAAACTCGGGTCACTCGAGTTGACCCCAACCTGAGTAAGAGACATATATTATACCAGAACCTGACCTTATTTAAAACTCGAGTTAATTCGAATTGACCCGATTGACCCGAATATAATTTTGAACCCGACTAACCCGACCTGAAAAACCATGTTCAGGTTCGGATCGGGTTGGCTTTTATGACACCCCTAACCGGAACATTTAGTACATAAGTTATGGAAGTCAATCATGCTTCTCCTCTCACCTTTTAAAACAGCTTTTAAAAAAGCATTGAATCAACCATATTTTTTAAAGATCCATTCCTTTTATAAGTCATATTATTTTCTTACTTCAAAAAACAAATCATTGATGAGGGAAAATATAGGGAAAAAAGTTAGAAGTCTTGACATCATGTGAGGTCACCAATTTAATCCTTTTTATTGGTTGGTAAAAATTTGTAAAGCTATAATTAATGTGTATGATTGATAAGTGAAAGTGTTTTTGCTGTATGAAATAAGTTGTGTTAGATATTCGGTTGTAGCTATATGTATAGTGAACAACATATTCAGCACAAGTAGGTGTTTCGTTAAGCTTATTTTACGATGTTTCAAGAAGCCCTAAATATAGAGCTTATGCGTATATTATATTTTTGCTACTAAATAAGTCAAGAAGTTCTATCAAAATACTTTCACTTTCAATAATTTCTCATAAAATGTTTTAACACATACCAAAATTAACCCTTGTGGGCCATTATCTCCTCGAGGAGACCTCAAATTTGGGATTGTATGTAAAAATGATAATATGGTATCCTATTAACCAGAATAAAATGAGGTGGTTGCCATGTGTGTATTTTAAAGAAAACGAAAAAGCCAAAATAACCTCGTACTAGCTTGTTGTGCAGGTAAAATGATACATCAAACTGACAAAATTTAAAAGTCTAAGGTAATAATTGAAAACTTTTTTGTTCAGTAATTAAATGCGAAAAACGTGACAAGTTGGATATATTTTATAAATGATTAGCTTTTTAGTAAATGGTAAGGATGAAATGATATCGTTCAATGTTTAACTACAAACATTTAAATTTTTTCTTGGTGGGCTACTAATAATAGTTAAAGTGATCAAAGTGTTAAAATTTTGTAATTTGTTATATTAAGGTCTTTTTGTTGCGTAGAAAAACTTAGAATTTTAAAGCTACAAAAATATTGACTCAAATAATGGTATTCACAAGCTATCTCTTATCCTTATCTTTTAGTTCTATTAATCAAAAGGTCATAACGGTGTTCCAAAAATTCCTAAATATTAAAACTTGGTAGTTAGTTTGGAAATGGCAAAATTGTGTAATTCTTGCTCAAGTAGAAGACAAAAGTTCTATTGTTCTCAAAGATAAGTGAGATAACTTGTTATTTTATCGCTATTTGATCGATGTAGGAATTTGTATTTGGCTAGGGAGGGAGGAGCGTTGATGGTTAGGGAGGTTTTCGCAACTGTTCATTTTCTTTATTAAAGTGAGGTTTTTGCTTAAGTTGTTTTGTGATATCTTATCATTTTAAAATAAATATATAATTATGCAAGGATTTTGTCTTTATTTTTCCTAATTTGGTATGTTAGTTGCTATAAAAAAATTCTTTTGAGTAGTATGTACTATGTACCATTTCTTTCATTCTTTCACTACTAAGACCATCTGTAGTGAGGCGTTTTTGCCTTCTATAGCGCCCCTTTTTTGCCCATAACGCCCCAATTCCCATAACTTGCAAGCGCTATAGCCAAAAAAAAAAAAAGCTTGGGGCATTTAACCTGCAGCGCCCTTACCCTTTACCTTTCCCAAAAATCCGAACGTTGGCAAACAGAAATATTTGACCAAAACAATTAAATTCAATCCATACTTCCTATATATATCATATATATATACACACACATCTAATTTTATAAACACTCTCAAACACACTCTCTTTTCTATCAAATTTTATACAAATCTTTCCCTTTTTTATACAATGAGTTCTCCCTCGACTTCCTTTCTTCTTGAATCTAGTTCGGATGACGATTTCTCCGACCGAGAACTAGAAGCGGTGTCTCTTGCTGCTGGGGCTGTAGCTATGTTCGTCGCCCAAAACCCACCAAAACCGATTCAAAAAAGAAAACAAGTTGATCGCGACCGTGCCGCGGCTAACGCTAGGTTGATGGCTGATTATTTCGACGAGGGTTGCACGTATAACGAACAATTATTTAGACGACATTTTAGAATGAGCAAAAGGTTATTTTTGCGTATCGCGAAAGATTTGGAGGATCGTTTCAATTACTTTAAACAAAGACCCGACGTAGTCAGTAACCCGGGGTTTACGTCGATAGAAAAGTGCACAGCCGCAATGCGGGTGCTCGCTTGCGGGGTCATCACCAACGTCAACGACGATTATTTAAAGATGGCCGAGAAAACATGTCAGGACACGCTTGAGGCGTTTACAATAGGTAAAAAATTACATATATATATATATATATATATATATATATATATATATATATATATATATATATATATATATATATATATATATATATATATATATATATATATATATTGTCTATTTATTATTTTTCCTTATATATTTATATGTTTATATATTTGTATATATATTTATTGTTTTTCTATACATGTTTATATGTTTATATATATATATATATATATATATATATATAATATATATATATATATATATATATATATATATATATATATATATATATTGTTTTTCCTTATATATATAGGAATAAAAGCCTTGTACGAGAAGCGGTATTTAAGAAAACCGACAAAAAATGATTTGAGGCGAATATATGATGTGCACCAAGAGGCGCATGGCATACCCGGTATGATGGGTAGTATCGATTGCATGCATTGGTCATGGGCTAATTGTCCAACCGCTTGGCGAGGTCAATACCACGGGGGTAGCCACAAAGGTCCAACTCTAGTTCTTCAAGCCGTTTGCTCGTACGATCTATGGATATGGAGTGCTTACTTTGGTGTCCCCGGCTCCCTTAACGATATCAACGTTTTAGAGCAATCACCCGTCCTCGAAGATATCATCTCAGGTTTGGCCCCGGTTCTCGGTTTTTATGCTAATAGTAACTTCCATCCACATGGCTACTATTTAGGTGACGGTATATACCCGGAGTACTCGTTCATCATGAAAACGTTCAAAAATCCGATCGATCCTAAAAAAGAAAATTGGCGAAAATTACAAGAATCGGCAAGAAAGGATATTGAAAGATGTTTCGGTGTGCTCAAGAAACGTTTCGCGTTTGTGGCGAATCCTTGTCGTTTATGGACAAAGGATAAAATTAAGGATACTATGCGTGCGTGCCTCATTCTACACAACATGATTTTAGAGGACGAATGACGAGCTATTTGTCAAGATTATCACCCGGACGAAGTAGACGAACCACTGCCGCCACAAACCCACGAACAAGCCTTAGAAAACTCGGCCTACATTCGAAGCCACGCGAGTCACCACGCTCTATTGGCGGATTTGATCGAGGAAGCGTGGAGTAACCGTCGAATGCAGGACGAGCCCGAGGAGGACGAGAATGAAAGCGAAACCGAAGCCGAGAACGACGACGATTACGATGACGTTAACGATATAGATTAGTAGTTTTTATTTTTTAATTGTATTTTTATTTTATTTGTAATGGTTTTATTTTAAATAAACTTATCTTTTATTATTTGTCTATTTTTAGAAATGTTTAATAAATAAATGAAATATTTGGTGATTAAAAAAAAAAAGGTGCCACATGGCACAATATTCCCCTACTACCACTACACCACTTTTTCTACCAAACCCCAACATGGCCCACACTGCCACATGGCGCAAAATGCCCCATCCTCTATTACACACCACTACACATAGTACTAAAATTTTAACATACGATATATTTGATAGAATTTTTATTCAGGATACACCTGTAAGATTTTTTGTAACAATTAAAACATATGGGTTGACACATTTTCCGATTTTTCTGTCACATTTATTTGATTACTAAACAATATGCTTACGATGTACTACCGTAAGTGTTATTGTAGGAATTAACCGATGAAAACATTTAGCTATTGATGAAATTAAATGCTTATAATTGATAGTGAATACAATGACACAATTAGAGCGATGACTACCCTCGTGCCATGGCTAAAAAGTGTTGTCACGTCATCATGGCACCACTCTTTCACATGGCACCAAAACCTCCCTCATTCATTAGCACCAGAAAATGTGGTGCCATGACTCCCTCTATGGCACGAGCTCTGGTATGGTTGACACCACAAAAAGTGGTGCCATGGATCTATGTCATGGGCTGGTATTCTCCGGCCGGGATGATGTAGCACCACATCCTGTATGGTTGGCACGAGAAAAAGTGGTTGGTGCGATGGCTTGAAGCCACTAGCCAACCGTACCTCATGCTCTTAATAGTTACGAAATTTAAACGCCATATCGGTTTGACTCTAAATGACTTTTGATGTAGCAATCTAAAATGAGCAATTTGTGTAAGCTTAGTTTCTAACTTTTTAAACATAAAAGTCCTAAATATAATGCATTATAGATAGTAAAGATAAATTAACCATAATAGAGATAATTAAACCAATGAAATAAGAAAGACAACTCGATCGTTAGCCCATGGCCCAATCCATTGTGTCTCATACTTGACTACTTGAGTTTAACGTACTACTCCGTATTTGATCATAACTTTTGTTTTACCACCTTAATCATGCAAATAGATATACGTGTATATATTAGAGAAATTGATCAGTTTGGTTTAAATTTGAAGTTAAGAATATACTCTAGCATTGGAAAGTTGAACATGTACTTTTTTTTTCCTTAGAAAATTATTTTAAGACTAAAATAATTTTTATATCATGACAACTTGATCACATAATTATTCTGTAATAAAGAAAAATGTGAAAAATCACATGGTTGGAAGAGGGTTTTGTTCCTGATATTGTGGTGTTTGAAAAGGGGATTAATAATTCTAATAAAAATTATAAGTTGCTTGAAAAATACATTATTTATGACAAATTATGATTTTTAGAAAATGATGATTAGAGAATATGTATATCTAGAATTACAAGAAACCATCATCTGTACGGAAGCTCTTATACATTGTCATTTGTTGTTGCTTCATTTTTACATGAACGGCCGCATGATAATTTTCACATTCTTATATGCTGATGATCCACCTGTACTATATATACTTCATATGAGGTTTATCATCTTTGATTTTAATATCTTTGGCTTACCACTACAAGTACGTACTAATTAATGTTTCAAAGCAAAAACTTGTAGCATAGCTTTTTTTATGTGACGTGACATATCTCAAAATGCACTTTCAGCTAAGAGCCTAAGACAAGTGTGTGCTAAATTTATAGCGTAAGATTATTAGCAAAAAGCTAGAGACAAAGCAATTTGGTCGATAACCAAAGATCGAATATTGCTTTTCTCTTTAAGTTCATATGAAACAACACTAAACATTCTTGTAAAATAAAATATACGTTCGATCTAGAACAATAATAAAATAATTCGTAAGTAATTCTCTAGATATGCATGCATGCCATTTGATTCCTTTTACATATCATCGTGCATGGAAGATCGAGGAGATTCAATTGGCCACCGACGAAATCGAGGACTACGACCAAGCATCGGAATTTATTACATGTTACGATGATGACATGTTTAATGAC
Organism: Artemisia tridentata subsp. tridentata; assembly: GCA_021014915.2. NCBI lineage: Eukaryota > Viridiplantae > Streptophyta > Magnoliopsida > Asterales > Asteraceae > Artemisia > Artemisia tridentata. The sequence goes on along the minus strand of CP139503.1, from coordinate 362,404,535 downwards.
TTAACACAACACATATATGCATTAATATAAACCCACGATTCTCTCTCAATGGGAAAATGGCAGCTTGGATCCGTATAACAAGGATCTCATCATTAACTTAACACATTTCTAGGGTTTTTCCAATGTCAACTTTCACTAAACTTACATTGCACTTATCATTATATTTTATCAATCATCATCTATAAATATAAACACATCACATGTCATTTTGAATCCCCTCCCTCGATCGAAAACCTATCTCTCATTTCAATTACACAAAATAAAAAGATCAAGCTAGAACAAGAAACCTCGGTCGCCAAAATGGCAAAAGTTAAACTCTTTTTGCCATTTTTGTTGTATGTATTTGTTGTATTCTCTTCGGTAACTTGGTCTTTACAAGAAGATGAGGAGACGGGTGAAGACATCAACTATTGGTGTGATACAACTCCTCATCCACAACAGTGTAAGTATTTCTTGAGTCGTGGAGCACATCATACTCCACGACACAGGAAAGACTTCAGGATGTTGGTCTTGCAGACCGCTTTGGATACGGCCTTACAAGCTCAGACATGTAATACAGAACTCCGAAGTAAGTGTAAAAGCAAAAGAAAGAAGTTGGTGTGGCTTGATTGCCAGATCCTCGTCAACAACACCATTCTCCAACTCAACCAAACCCTAAATGGTCTTAAACACAATCGAAGCTCTGACTTTGATGCTCAGACGTGGCTGAGCGCCGCCCTCACAAATCTTGAAACTTGTTTTTCAGGTTCTCAAGATTTGAATTTGACAAATTTTTTGTCCCCACTTAAATCACATAATCTCACCGAGATGATTAGCAATAGCCTGGCCGTAAATCAATATTTCGTGAAACAAAAGTTGAAGAAACAAGATGTCGATGATGATTTTCCAGATTGGGTTAGCCCAACAGACCGAAAATTGTTGCAATCAAGTTCGATTCACATGAAGGCTAATATCATTGTGTCTCAAGCCCGAGGGAGTAGGTTTAAAACTATTCAATCAGCTCTTAATTTTGCAGCAGGTCTTAAGCGTGGTAACAAAAGATATATTGTCTACGTAAGAAGTGGAGTTTATAGGGAAAATATTAATATCGGAAACAACCTGAACAACATCATGTTACTTGGTGATGGAGCTAGAACTACTATTATCACCGGTTCTCGAAGTGTCGCCAGAGGTTTCACAACTTATAGCTCTGCAACCCTCGGTAAGAAGAATTATTCATGCTGCATATTCACAAATCATAAAATAAATTAGTCATGATAACATGATACGTAATACTATGATTAAAGTTAAGTAAAGTAGACATTTAATGTGTGAATGAAGATAAAGCATGCATTTCAGTTAAGTACTATACGTTAAGTTGCATGTTATTTCTTTACCATGCATTAATGATTTAACTTATCAGATACCTTGCGTAGCAAGTCATGTGAAAAGTTGACTTGTTACATTCACGCACATGTATAAGGACGGAACCAGGATCAAATATGACCGGGTGCACAAATTTTTTGGAACCTTAATATAGAAACACATTTCGATGAACCGGGTGCATTTTAGATACATTTTGAAAAAATTAATGTTTTTTTTTCCAAAAATTAACACTGTATCATAAAAATTCATAGGGGTCCCGGGCACCCGCGGGAACCCCTGGTTCCGTCCCTGCACATGTACACATACTAGAGGCATGAGAGATCGAGATCCCATTACGAAGTATTTTTAGTGTCACTGATTTCATTTTTAATTTCTAACTTAAATCGTTGCATGCAATTTATAGGAGTGGATGGTATTGGGTTCATTGCCCGTGGCATAACAATACGAAACACTGCTGGCCCGACGAATAAACAGGCTGTGGCACTTAGATCGTCATCCGATCTCTCGGTGTACTACGCTTGCAGTATTGAAGGCTATCAAGACACTCTCTTTGTCCTAGCTCAAAGGCAATTTTATAAAACGTGCTACATTTATGGCACAATCGATTTCATATTTGGTAATGCAGCCGTGGTTTTCCAAACTTGTATGATCATGGCACGAAGGCCATTGAAAGGCCAAGCAAATATTGTAACGGCCCAAGGTCGTGGTGACCCCTTCCAGAACACGGGAATTTCAATACATAATTCCCGTATTATGCCTGCACCGGACTTGAGGCCAGTAGTGGCTTCAGTCCGTACATATTTGGGCCGTCCATGGCAAGAATATTCAAGGACAGTTTATATAAAATCTTTTATTGATAGTCATATCGATCCTCAAGGATGGTCATCATGGGATGGTACTAATTTTGCGCAAAACACATTGGTTTATGGGGAATATGGATGCTTTGGTCCTGGTTCCTCGACAAGTCGCCGTGTTAAATGGCCTGGATATAAAGTAATAAGAAGTGCGAGTGAAGCATCTCAATACACGGTGGAGAGACTTATTGCAGGCAGGTCATGGCTGCCGGCTACCGGCATACCGTTCACACCTGGATTATGAGATACATTTGATTGCTTTGTGTTATTATTTATTAATTATTTGTGTACATTTTTTGATTTGATATTGGAATTGATACAGCTCGTATTATTCAATGGGTTTGTTGTATTTCTGGTTTTAGTGACTAATTTTATAAGTTGGGACATTAAGCCCAAATGAATTTAGCTAATGCATTGTGTATGGACTTTATTACAGAAATGAAAAATATATAGGCCTTTTGGGCCTCCACTATTTCGACAGATAATGAACTTACATTTCTTGAAACATTCAAAATTGAACAGGAAAGAATAGCACTTCATCCATTCACAGTTTTTGATAATTCCTTAAGTCTATTTTGTTTTGGTATCGAAAATAAAAATGGTGCTTGAACAATCTTCTAAATGTAGATTAAATTCGATGAGCAATCTCAGAAATGTATTTATGAAATGTTTACTTGGTTTTAGCGTCTGTAGTAGGCGACAAGCATCGTTTAAGGTTATCGCAACCAACATATACCTTACACATTTTCAACAAAAAGTTAATTAGAGAAGAATAGTCACATAAATGTGATATGTTGATAACTGATAAGCCAATCTTGTATAAAAAAATTTAGAGATGAGAGTTGTAAACTACATTTTTGGTCCTTGTGGTTGTATCAAAATTGCAGTTTTAGTCCAAAAATCAAAAAATCGCACGGATCAGTCCAAAAGTCCACGTGGACTTCACTTTTGGTCCAATTTTCTAACCTAGTTAATGGTCGTTAGTCGTACGTTGCACCGTTAGTCCTTTAACCTAACGGTCGTTAGCAATGTTTGCACCGTTAGTCCTTTCAGTTAAAAAATTGGAAAAAAAATTTTTGGAAATTTTTTTTTTCCAAAAAAAATAATTTGAAAAATTCGAAAAAAATTATAAAAAAAAAAATTTTTACGAAATTTTTTTTTTCCAAAAAAAAAATTTTGAAAAAAAAACATTCTAATAAAATTTTTTCTTAAAAAATTCGAAAAAATTTCTAAAAAAAAAAATGTTGACGAAAAATTTTTTTTCAAAAAAAAATTTGAAAAAAAAATTTCTAAAAAAAATTTTTCTTAAAAAATTCGAAAAAATTTCTAATTTTTTTTTTGACATACATATTCTAAAAAAAAAATTTTGACGATTGTCCCGGTTTGACACTAAAATTAAAATGTATATATATGTAAAAAAATTTCTTAAAAATTTCTAAAATGTATATGTATGTATATATATATATATATATATATATATATATATATATATATATATATATATATATATATATATATATATATATATATATATATATATATATATATATGTATGTCAAAAAAAAAAAATTCGTCAAAAAATTTTTTTAGAATATGTATGTCAAAAAAAAAATTTTAGAATATGTATGTCAAAAAAAAAAAATTAGAAATTTTTTCGAATTTTTTAAGAAAAATTTTTATTAGAATTTTTTTTTTCAAATTTTTTTTTGGAAAAAAAATTTTTCGTCAACATTTTTTTTTTAGAAATTTTTTCGAATTTTTTAAGAAAAAATTTTATTAGAAATTTTTTTTTCAAAATTTTTTTTTTGGAAAAAAAAAATTTCGTCAAAAATTTTTTTTTTATAATTTTTTTCGAATTTTTCAAATTATTTTTTTTGGAAAAAAAAATTTTCCAAAAATTTTTTTTCCAATTTTTTAACTGAAAGGACTAACGGTGCAAACATTGCTAACGACCGTTAGGTTAAAGGACTAACGGTGCAACGTACGACTAACGACCATTAACTAGGTTAGAAAATTGGACCAAAAGTGAAGTCCACGTGGACTTTTGGACTGATCCGTGCGATTTTTTGATTTTTGGACTAAAACTGCAATTTGATACAACCACAAGGACCAAAAATGTAGTTTACTCAAAAATTTAAAGACGAGAGTTGTTAATTGCGACTTCTTAAACGTTTTGACGCCTTCACGTTTATGACATTTATCGACGAAATAAACATGGTCATTGTTGAGCAAATTACAAAGATAGAGCATCTCGTAATTTTTTTATTTTTTTTATTATTTATTTATTTATTTATTTATTTATTTTTTGAATCTAATGTTAAATTATATATATAGATTGTAACCGGACATCAATTAGCAATTCAATAAGTAATACCACGATTTACATGGTATCAAACCTACATCGATCCTAAACGCTAATTTTTTTTCTCACGTATCCATCACATTCCTTCCACATCGTGCATCTAATAAACCCTAACTTCCTCATCTAACCTTTGCCATGGTTAATACCCTCCCACCACCACCCACCACCATCTCACAAATGGATAAACTCCTCGCCATCCCACCCATCAACACTCTTGTTCCCATCAAGCTTGACCTCGCCAAGTCGAACTACTCCTACTGGTGCTACGTATTCAAAACCCACTGTGAAGGGTTGGAACTTTTGGATCACATCACACACAAAACCGCCTCCACAAGCAACGAAGGCAGTGCCCCTCCTACAAGTGAATGGTTAAAATTAAACTTCTTTGTTAAATCTTAGATGATACTTTTAGTCCGGTTGTTAAACCTGCTACTATCCACACGGTCCTAAGTCTCGCTGATTCTCGACATTGGCATGTTCACCAGCTCGATGTCAAGAATGATTTTCTTCATGGCACGTTATCCGATACTGTATATATGCACTGCCCGCCTGGTTTTCGGGATCAGCGGCGTCCTGATTACATGTGCCTTCTTCAGCGCTCTTTATATGCTCTAAAATAGGCACCACGTGTATGGTTTCAACGATTTGCGAGTTATGTTACCCGTATTGGTTTCTATCATAGCAGATGTGATTCGTCTATATTCATTTATAAGTTGGGTTCAGATATTGCTTACTTACTTCTTTATGTGGATGATATATTGTTGACTGTTTCTTCTACAATGTTTCTACAGAGAATTATTGCCTCTCTTCCTCAAGAGTTTTCCATGATGGATATTGTTCGTTAAACTAATTTATGGGCATCTCTGTCACTCGCACTAACACTGGGATGTTTCTTTGTCAGCAAAAGTATGCTAAAGAGATACTTGAGCGCACTAGTATGCGCAATTGTCGTTCTTGCAGGACAGCTATGGACACGAGACGAAACTTTGAGTTGATGGTACTCTGGTGTCCGAACCCACACTCTACAGGAGCCTTGTTGGGGCCCTACAGTATCTCACCATCATTCATCCTGATTTGTCTTATGTTTTTCAGGAGGTTTGTCTTCATATGCATGATCCGCGAGAGCCTCATCTTGCTGCTCTCAAAAGGATTTTACGTTATGTACAAGGTACTTTGGATTATGGTCGTCAGCTTTATGCATCCTCAACTTTATCTTTGGTTGCTTATTCGGGTGCTTATTGGGCAGGATGCCCCACCACTCGACGGTATACTTCCGACTATTGTGTGTTTCTTAGTAACAATTTACTATCATGGTCCTTTAAGCGCTAATATAGTCTCTCACGGTCGAGTGCCAAAGCTGGGTAACGTGGTGTTGCCAATGTCATAGTTGAGACATCTTGGTTATGGAATCTCCTTCGTGAGCTTCATTCCCCATTGCATACCGCTACTATTGTTTATTGGGATAACGTCAGTGTCGTCTACTTATCTGTTAAACCCGTGCAGCACCAACAAACGAAGCATATCAAGATTGGCATTCATTTCGTTCGGGATTAGGTTGCAGCTGGTCAAGTTCGTGTCTTACATGTTCCCTCCCGTTTGCTTTATATGATGAGTCCTCTACCAGTTTAAGTGCGTATCGTTCTCCCGTTTCAACTGCAGGGGCTTTTAGCATAGTATGTCCAATATATATTGGGCCAAGCCCATGCATTAATTAGTATTTGTATATGTATACACTATATATAAAGCACGGATAACTTTTCCTTAAAACTTAAAAATGAGTAATATTTTATACCAAAAGTTTTTTTTTTTTTTTTTTTTTTTTTTTTTTTTTTTTTTTTTTTTTTAATTTAAATTTTTTTTACATACCTTTTAGGAAAGAGCACGGTACCAAAATGGTACCGAACCCGTACCGAATTGGTGGTACCATTTTTTCCCGAGCATGAAAGTGAGTACCGGTACCGTACCGGACGGGATTCGGGTACCGGTACTTGTTGTTCCCTTAGCACACCGAGTAATAACAATTAAGTTAAACTAAGTGAGCTTATGACTGAGATCAATGCAAAGAATATTTCTAACAGTTATAATACGTAAATATAAAAAAACAATATTTTTCAACGTTTAAATTCTTATTAGAAATAATTCCAAGAATCTATTACCCAAGTGTTTTGCGGAACAAACACTTGGGATTGAATAGACAAGGGTTTATGGTGTCTCCTATCGAAACTCAAGTTTTGCTTGAGTGGTAACAATATACTCACTGAGCTATCTCAGTGAGTTGTATACTCTTTGTAGGAGAGAAGTTACTTTGTAAAAGTTCTAAGCTTTCAATATACAAAGCACACACAACTTCTCTCCATCTGATCTATTTATACACAAGTAATCTAAGTATAAGTGATTAAAATATTACAAGTTGTTGAGGTAGCGTGTCTGACAATTACAAACAGTAATTGTCATTTCCAAGAACCAATAGGAAAGGGCTAATAAGACTTTGGGAGTTGTTGGCTGACACTCCATGACTTTTAGCCGCAATAGGGAAGGTTGGTATCTGACAAGATAAGAGTGTTTGGTCTGACACTTTTATCTTCTCAGATGCTTCCCTTTTGTTCCCGCCTATTCTTCAGGCATTGGTTCCTCATTCTTCAATCACTTTAATGTTGTTGAGGAGACTGGGGTTCAGTGAGTTCTTGTCCAACACTCACTGAACCATCATCTTCTTCTTCGGCTTAAGTTCTATTCAGCGAGTACCGCCTTCCTGAGAAGTGAATCCTTCTTCTTGAATTCGCCTTAAGCATCCTGAAGATGACTCACTGAGAGACTGTTCTCTCAGTGACTTGAATTGTTCTCGGTTTAAGTTAACACTTGGTTAATTTGTGTTCAAATCTTGTTTTAAGTATTCTTGGGTACTGACGAACCCAACAATCTCCCCCTATTTGAATATAAATTATTCCAAGCGTTTTGATCTGTAATGAGTGAGCTAATGACTTCTACTCATACTGAATGTACTAGAATGTAAATAAGGACACTGAAATAATAAAAACATCATCTTATTGATATCATTACAAGTCCTATCAAAACTAAGTACAAAAAGGTGGTGGTGGTGGTAGTTAGGCAGATTCATCAGTTCAACTTAATCCCAAGGGCTTCAAGCTTAGGCTTCTTTGACTGCAGTTCTTGTTGGTCAGGGTGCTCTCGGATTTTCCTTTTCAGATCTTGACAAAACCTCGCATTTTCAGAAGTTTTGAGTGGGGAGGCCATCATTAGAAAGCCAAGCATGGCTTTGATCCCTGATAGATCAATATCACTCCATCTCTGAAAGGCTTGGTCACCGAACTCATCAATGAAGAACATACCTCTCTCAGGTTGTTTAATGACCACATTGTTCCTGAATGGAACACCTTCAGGGAGAGCCCTGTTACAGTCAAGACCAGGAACCTTGATCTCAGGCTCAGCTTCAATCTTCTTTCTCTTTCTTGAAGAAGACTGAGAAGGGGCAGGCTGTTCAGCTGAAGCAGGAAGAAGAGATGGAATACCAAGTTCCTGAGGTGCTGTTGTCAATCTTTCATACCTCAGGCTCAGGGACTTCAACAGACCAGGGACCACAACATTTGATTTTTTCGCTAATATTGGACCCAACTCATCCAATTTAGTGATCCCGAAGTCGGCGAACCTGAAGGGGGTATGAACATCAAAGTTTCTCATGTCAGCACCTCTGTAGACAGTTACAGTGGCAGGCGTGGTGTTTCGATGAATCTTGACATCAGTGATTGGTTCTGGTTTCAACCTGTTTGTCATGATCCACTGATATCTCTTAATCCTGTTTTGCCTGATCTCTTCAGTCCTTTTCATTCTTTCTTCCCTTCTTTGCTTGAGGGCAGCCATTTCAGCATTCTGAGCTTCCACAAAGCTCTTGCCACCTTTCCTTTTAGCAAGGTCTTTTGCCTCAATCCCAATCTTCTCAGCCTCTTTTCTTGCAACCTGACTGAGAGCAAGCTTGTTCTGCCTTTCATCTTTAGCAGCTTTCTTTGCTGTCACCTCTTTCTCTATGTGAGCTTGAATTTTAGCATGAGTGAGAAGTTCCATTACCCCATTGATTTCATAAGGAACCCTGACTGATTCATCAAGGTCTGGCCTTCTTTCCTTGGAGGCAGGCACCAAGATTGTGGGCTTAGCTTCAGTGGTTGTTAGAATGCCCTTGCCTTTGTCTTGGTGGGATGAAGATGTGGTGGCTTCAGGATTCTCCCCCTCAGTGTGAGAAGGAGGTTGTTCTTGTTCAGGTTGTGGAGGTTCTTCAGTGACATTCTCCCCCTCAACTGTTGCTTGACCCATAGTGAGAGCAAGAGTTGGTTTGCTCACTGAAGTTGAGGGAGCTTGACCTTTGAAGGCCTGATAGATCTCAGTCATCATGGACTTGATGTCTGAGGTGTACTCCTGAAGAGTTGAGACCTTAGTCTCAAGAGAAGCCTGAGAAGCTTCTAGTGCAGTCATCATTGGCCCAAGATTCCAAGCCATGGAGGAAGAAGATGATGCCAAAGAAGCCATGTGGGACTCCATAAGACCCAGGGAAGATCGGATGGAGTCCACTGAAGAGTTGAGTCCCTGAAGATTTGAGGATCTCAGCACAGTTACCAGCTCAGTCAACTGAGAAGTTTGTTGCTGGTAAGTTTCTGAAGCCTGAAGAACTTTTTTGTTTAGCTCAGGGTCATCTTTCACTGACTCTTGAATTGTTTCAACGCTCTTTTGTAAGTTGGTGAGAGCCTCGTTGAATAATTTTAAGTTGTAATCAAGATTCGTCAGGGAGAAGGAGATAGATGACATGTGCTCATTTTCATCATCATGATGGGCTTCCACTGATTCCTTCAGGTTTACATAATGAACAGCGGCTTCAGTGTGCTGGTCAAACATTTCTTCAGTCAGACCTTGGAAGAGAGCCTTGTTGGTCTTGAGCAGGAACTTGACCAATTGTCTCTCAGTGAGAGGAAGAGTGTTGTCATACTTGGTGAGGATGTTGTCAGTATCCGAAGAACCAGCAGCTTGAGGTTCTGATTCTTCACTTGGATGTGGAGATGACTGATGTGATTGTTCAGGTTGTTCAGATTGTACATCAGTTTCCATATCCTCACCTGCCTCAAAAATTTCCTCTTCACTCTCTTCCTTGAGCTCTTCATCAGACTCAATAAGAGCCTGAAAGTCCCCCATGGACTCAATACCCAAAAATTCAACTGGCTCCTCTTCATAAAAAGACTCGCCTTTGGTTTGGCCAGGTCCTGACCCCGTTGTCATAATAACTGAGTGGGTTTGCTCAGCCTGACTAGCCATAATAACTGGGGTAATACCAGCCTGGCTTTTGGGGGCAGTTCCTGAGTGAATGGATCCGCCTGAGGGGTTGATGGGTTCCATATCAGCGGGTTGTTTCTTTCCCTCTGAGTCTTTGTCCCCTTAGCACCTTCAACTACTGATGGGTGTTTTCCAGTAGTATCACTAGGCACTGATTGTGATGATTGATGGACCCTCTTCCCATCAGGATTGTACAGTCCTTTTGGGGATTTAGGATCCTTAACTCCCTGAGATCCTGATTGTGATTGATCAGGAACGTTAGCAGGATGTGATTGTTTGTGGGTCCCCTTCCCAGTAGGATAGTGCTGTCCTACTGAGGATTTAGGACCCTTTTCTCCCTCAGGCCCTGAGTGTGATTTATCAGTTCCTTCATCAGAATGTGAGAGGTTGTGGGTCCCCTTCTCAGTGGAGTAGTGTTGCCCCACCGAGGATTTAGAACCCTTTTCTCCCTCAGAAACTGATTGTGATTTGTCAGTTCCTTCATGGGGATGTGAAATGGTGAATGTTCCTGATCCCTCAGACTTGTGTATGTCAGTGGGAACATGTGGAAAGGGTTTGCCCGAGGACACTGAGGATGATTGCTCAGTGCCCTCCGTTGGCCTTTGTTTTGTGGTCAGGAGGGTCTCAGTAGTGGGTGTCTCAGAGGTCTGGGCCACATTCAACCTCTTTTTAAGGTTTAGTTGGTTTTCGGCATCAGTCTCAGTGGCGAGTGATTTGGGTTTAACCACCTTACTGGACTGACCCTTCTTAGTCTTCTTCACCTTCTTTGTAGGTGAAGGTACTGGAGAAACAGCGTTCTCCCCCTGAATCACCTCCATCATATAGGTGGTCAGGGCAATGGGTGTTACCTCAGGGATGCCACTAGAAAAATTGGTCTTATGCAAGACGTCAGGCTTTGTGCCTTTGACGTTAGACCTTTCATAGTCAGAACCAAGAAGGTCCTGAAGCACACAGGAAATAAACCTAGGGTAAGACAAATGTTTTTGCCTAGATTTTCCTGAGAGCTTAGCAACGAGGTCTCGGAAGATTATTCCTCCGATATCAATCTTTGTACCCTCCAGGAGGCTGAACAACATCAATTGTTGTGATGAGTTCAATTGCTCCGTTGAGGATTTATTCCCCCCAAGGACCTGAATGACAAATGTCATTAGGATCCTCCAGACTGGGTGGAACCAGGTTTTGACTAGTGGAGCCTTCTCCAATAAGGCTCCAGCAGACTGATCAGGACGTCTGAGGTCATGAGGTCTGATGAACTCAAATAAGTACATTTTATTACCATCATTTATCCTATTTATTTGACTTGTTTTATTATATTATCTGTGAGAATTGATACGTTAATGTTTACTTTTGTAATTCTCAGGTAAAAAACAAGTACTATGTGAAACTTGGCGATTTTGGACTAATTGTGGAGCAAAACAAGCAAGAAGTTAAGAGTCTATTGAAATGTACAAGATCAAGATCATTCTGCTCCAGATACGCCGCATCCTACTTCTTACATATGGCGCATCACTATCAAGATTTCACAAGTTATAATCCAAGACGGCAAAGGACATGCGCCGCATAGATAAATGGAGTTACGCCGCATCTTCTGGCGGTGTACGAATATTCCTGAATATATTAATCTTGGACCCCACGCGAAGTTAAGTCAATGCGCCGCATCTACTTATTCTATGCGCCGCATCTAGCCCTCAGACAGAAACTATAAATACCCCAAGGCCAGACAAATTTCAGAGGCTAATACAGAAGAAGGCCGAAGACCACAAAACCCTAGGCCGAATTCAGACGAAGTAGTAGCACAAGACACACCTTGAACGAAGATACAAGAGCTGTAAGAAGGTCCTGCATGTATTTAATTCATTAAGTAGTTTTGTTTTATTGTATTAGTACACTTTAATTCATCAGGATTGATGGGCCGATTCCATGTGACTGCGGAAAACCATGGGCACCCCTTAAAATTGCTTTCCCATTAATTAAAGTTTATATGTTGATGTCTTTGGTGACTTTTATTAGTGCATTGATAACCTCTGTGTCTAGCTGAGCATTGCTTGGGTCGCCATGCCCCTTCCTCGCCTATTTTGTTTTAGCGTGTCTTTAATAAAAAGGATAGACATAAGTGATCATTAAGGGTTTACTCGCCGATAAGATTAGAGCCAACGAGAAAGGTTTACATCTCGGTGCGTCGCATCGAACTATACACTTCATATAAAACTAGCAATAAAACAAGTGACAAGCTACTTAACTATCAGGACAGGTCTTCTTATTGTCTCAAGTATTTATCTGTGTACGTGTGTGCTAATCGCTGATTCGTGCTTATTAGTTTAGTTTATTATTTAATCATAACCAAACCGTGCCAGTCTCTCAGGCTGAACCCCCCTTGCGTTAGATTAGGTTGTATAACTAACTTAAGATATTAAAATACTGATTAGAATAACTAGATAATACGTTCCACTCTTAGTGATCGACACTCTACTTACCATTATATTCATACTGACCGGGTACACTGCTCGTTAAAGTGTGTGTTCTATTGATAAGTCGGCTAAATATAAATTTAAAACTTGAATACTGCTAAAACCACAACGACATCACGCGTGCACCAAGTCTTTGGGGCCGCTGCCGTGGATATAAATAATTAGAGCAATACACACGCACACATCAAGTTTTTGGCGCCGTTGCCGGGGAGTGAATTGTTATTATCTGTTAATTTGATTAGTATTTTAATTAGGTTTTATTTTTAATTTTTAGATTCTAACCGCTAACCCCGTTGTATATTAGTTAAATTACATTCATTGTATTATTTGCATATTTTCTGTTTTTGTGTGTTTTTATTTTTGTTTGTTTTTAGTTTTTTGTTTTTTTTTTTTTATTTTTCTGTATTCTGCTATCGTTGTACTGAGCTGATTCAAACGATACGGCGCATCTATTTTCATAGATACGGCGTATTGCGTTTAATTTTTATAAAATACAACGCGTTTAATAAATTCGATACGACGCATCTTTCCCCAAGATACGGCGTATTCTGTTTTTAATAAGATTTTTTTAAACGATAACGCCATACGACGCATCTGTTTTAACAGATACGGCGTATCTATTATTTAAATTAAAAACAGTTTTCGAATTATTAAACAGATACGACGCATCGATTTTTATCGATACGGCGCATCTACTGAATCAAAAATCTTGTATTTTGGAACGTAACGAAAATACGGCGCATTAGCTTCTGTTAATACGACGCATTTAAATTTTAATAAATATAATTGATTTTTGATAATTTAACTGATACGGCGCATTCTAAAATTCTAAGCGGCGTATCTACTTTCTGAATAAAAGTCTGATTAAATTTTACGATTATAAGATACGGGTATCCAACTTTTTGGATACGGCGCATCGTCTGCAGATATCAGTAACTTTTATTTTTCGTATTCTGTTTTTCGTTGTTAATTTTCTGATATACTACTTTCTTGAACATACCCTACTGATGCTTTTGTGATAGTTTCAGGAAGTGCATGACCAGGAGTTCAACTAAGAACTTGATTCAACCTTTCGAAGATCCTGAACGAGCCTTTCATTCGCTTAAAAGGCTTTTCAACACAAAAAGCTTTGATATCTCAAGTTCATTCGAGCTTGATTATTTTTCTGAAGAGGAAGAGGAAGTAGAAACAGAAACAATGGCTGAAAACACTACTATGGAGGAATACATGAACAAAACCCGTGCCGATTACACTTCAGGAGTTGCTAGACCAAAGTTTGATGAAAAGTCTAAGTTTGAGTTGAAGGGTCAGTTTCTCAAGGAGCTAAGAGAAAATGCTTTCAGTGGATCAGAACATGAAGATGCTAATGAACATGTTGAAAAGGTCCTCGAGATTGCAGATTTGTTTACTACAGAAGGAGTCTCTGACGATCAACTCATGCTAAGAATCTTTCCAATTTCGCTTAAAGGAGTTGCTAATAAGTGGCTAAGGAATGAACCTGCTAGTTCAATCACTACATGGGAAGATTTGAAGAGCAAATTTCGGAAAAGATATTGTCCACCTGCTAAAACTGCTAAAAAAATGGAGGCTATCAACAGTTTCAAGCAAGAGCCTGATGAAACTCTTTATCAAGCTTGGGAACGATTTAAAGACTTATTGATGAAATGCCCTCAACATTATCTAAGTCCAATGCAGGAGATAATATTGTTCTATCAAGGATTGGACGTGCCTACTAGACAAATCTTGGATGCTAAGGGAGCTGTGCCTCAAATGAGTGCAGCCAATGCTAGAAAAGCTATCCAAGAAGCTGTTGATTAATTCGTTTTCCAAAGGAATATTTGTGAAAATATTTCCCCGGGTCGTTCTCCCAACGAAGGTTTGACGGCGTTTAAATCGATTCGGTGTCGTGAAAATGTGAAGTGAATAAGTGAACGTGAAAGTGATTATTTTGGTATTGATTAAACTAAAATATGGAAAATTAAAAGCAATCTACTTAATCAAATAAATGCACACAAAAACAAATCAAATAACGCAAATCCCGAGCTAATCCCGAGACTTATAAAACTATTAGTGAACTTATAAGCCTAAAATACAAAACTAACAATTCAAGGGACTGAAAATGTAATTTATAAAAACTAAATTTATAAAAGAAAATAAAGAAAAAGTTTATTAAAAAAAACTAAGGGACTGAAAATGTAATTTCGGAAACTATATTTAAATCTAAAAGTTTTAAAACAAAGACAAGGACTGAAACTGTAATTTCTAAAACTTGTTTAATACTAAAAACGTTTTTACACTAAGACAAGGACTAAACTTGTTAAAACTGAAACGTAGGGACTAATTTGTAAAACTTTAAAACTAAAAACGATGTTCTTACTTCTAACCACCCAGGTTCGAAACTGAGTCACTACTTATTAACTAAACTATTTTTTTTTCTTCTTTTGCAAATCAAATTACGACTAACAAACACTAATTTCATGAAAAGAAATGAACTCAAACAAGCTTGAATAAGCTGGAAAACAGCTTGTACACAATACAGTCAATTTTTTGCAAACTTTTATGAAACAGTCCCAACAGGCTCAAAATAAGACTCAAATAAGCAGTTCAAATAAGCTGAAAATAGAAAACCAAAAGCAGAAACTGATAAACAGCTAGCTTGTCTAGCTTTTGCCCCAAATTCAGACCCTAAGCTCAAGAAATCAACTATTTATGGACAAGAGAAAGTGACTGTAAACAGACAACCTTATGGTGCAGGGGAGTCAAATGATCAGATAACCAACTTTGAGCACTATTTCAAATAAGCAAATAAGTATCAAACTGAGATTTACTTGTTGATTATGAGAGACTAGCAACCAAAGAACACAGAACAACAAGCCAATTCAATTTCCAACTACTATTGAATCCTACAAATGATCTTAAAGTTTATGCAATTTCTGAATTATCACTATTTTTTTACTTTTTTTTATATTTTTGCAATGTTGACTTTAATGAAATTCTATCTGTCCTAAATGCCTAATTATGTTGTAATAAGCTACTATGCAACTAATATAAGCTACATTAACTACTTTTAAACTAATATTGAAGATTTAAGAACCTACAATTCTAACAGATGGCATATTTGAAGAATTAAAATAGAGATTTGACTATTTATCTAATAAGCCTACTATTTTTATGTTTTTCTACTATATATCAGCCTAATGTAACTTGACTAAACCAAATGCAATGCTTAAATCGTACTCTATCATAGTAAACTAAATTGTTCCAAACACCCCTATTCGAATCTGATGGTGAACTATATTTAAGCACAATGAGATTTAGCCAACTAATCCACCAAGTAAACTTAGATTATGATCAACTAACTTATATGAACTAGAAACTCATATAACAAACATCTAAATAGCACAAGAGTACACTATGCAAATTAGAGGCAGTAATGAAACAGTAAGATCAATAAAGTGCAAACAACAAAAGTAAGATGCAATCTACTATTATATCAAGTAAACTACTACTATTAAGGTATAATATGACTAAACTGAACCAATTAAACAGTAAACAAGCAAACAACTCAGATCTATACTATATAAACCATTATTATGCAAAAGAAGCTTGAAAATGAAAAAGAAGAACTCACTAGGAGGACCTCAGCTAAACAGAGGTTTCACTTCAACCAAGCCTATCTTTAGATAGGCCAACTGCTTCCCTTTCTCAGTTTGGACTACCAATTCAATCTCAGATCATCATCTTTATCACCACAGCCTTGACTTATGTTGACTATATGTGATTTGAGAGAATAATGAACTAGAAAGCTCACAGCAAGCTATGGAAGCTTGAATAAGCTTATATGAGCAATAAAAGGCTGGTTGCAGCCGGATTTGTTTGAATTAAAACTTTTTTTTTCTTTTTCTGATTTTTTTTTTTATATATTTTTTTTTCCTTTTATATATAAGATGCACAAACTTAAGAGATTACTTTGAATTTAAACTAAAATTGATTTAAAATAGCTTATAAAACAGTAACACAAGCTTAAACAGTAACTAAAAGTTAATTGAGAATTAAAGAACAATAAGTAAATACGGATTATATAAAATGTAAACTAATATTTCATTAATAAAAAGCTTGATTACACTAGTTTGAGACTGAAATTACAATTGAGAAACTAAAATAGCAGAGTAACACTACTTAAATCCTACACACCGAAATGAGGAGAAATCCTCTTCTATTTATAGAGCTCGAATGAACCTTCTGGGTCTTCCAGCTCATCAAACCGTGTGCTCTTCAGCTCTCTATCCACCCTTAGATCACCCTTGCTCCCTACGTTTCAATCTTGGCCCTAGGATCAAGATAGTGACACGGCTTGACCAATCAGTGAGTCCCACGTGTCCCTGGCACTGTCAGGACCTTCCAGAACTTTTTAATCATTGGGTAATCATTTTAGTACGAGGTAAATTGGGTACGGTCATTTTAGGGTTTAACGTACAGTAATAATTGGGGAGGATTTAGGCGCGTTTGTGTGGGTTAGGGTGTGTGTGGATTTTTTTATTTGACTGAGGGAGGTATAAGGGGTGTGTTGACCGGGTTTATGTTGGATCGGGTTTAAGGATTGGGTTTGGGCTGGATTAGGTGTAGGAATGGATTGGGCTGGGTAGAGTTGGGTTGGATAGATAAGTAGGTTTATAAATCCGGGTAGATTAGTTTTAAGGGTTTAGGGATTTAAGGGTTTAAATGTCTAGGGACTAAATGTGTAATTTGCTGAAAGTTAAGGACCGTGGCTGCCATTTTACAAAAGATGATCTAAGGGCTGAAATTGACAATCTCTGATAATATGAGGACCTCAGTTGACTTTTTGACCATGTTTTTCTTCCCGGTTCCGGTTCTGAGTAGTTTCCGTATCCCGTGCTCGTTTTCTCGGGTTTTCCGTGTCTTTTGTTGTTTTTCTTCGATATCCGTCCCTGCACATACAAAATCACAAAAACATAGTATCTTTTGGCATTTTGGTCGGGTTTTTGGTTATTTAGGTCCGGTTTTGGTCAAGAAAAGGTATGTGTTTAAGCACATACCAAATTCCCCCAGACTAAGCTATTGCAATGTCCTCATGCAATGTTATAAAAACACGTTTTTAAAACCGAAAATTTCTAATCTCTTTTTACTAACTTTGATAAGTAGCAAAATTTTCAAAAGAGATCAAGAAATCTTAAGTTCCAAAAACTCCCCATTTTTCCTTTTATTCTATTTTTGTATTTTTCTCATTATTCATGTGACGGCTTTTGTTGACAATCATTATCTATTGATAATTTTTAGGGTCTTCGAGTAGGAAACACGACTCATAAAGAAGTGACCATACGGATAAAATTCGTCGTCCCTGATTTTTCACAAGTCCCCAAACTAAGCTTAAAAACGAAATCATTGTCATTTACAAGTTAGATTGCCAACACTACTCAGAAAGCTAAATGTGGACTTTTTGTTCCCAAATTCCTATTTTCCTCTATTTATTTTATTTTTGGTGAGAAATGAATTTCTTCAAATTCTCATTTCGATAATTTTTATTTTGATAAAGATACCTTAGTTTAGACGCTAAGTAGTTTTCAAATCTTCCATCGAAAACCGTTGCATACAAAAATGAGGTCCACATCAAGGTCTCTGATTTAACACGATTTTGAGAATATCCCTTTTATTTGCGACCGAAACAACTCATCTACGAGTCCAGAGACAGAAGCCTTTATTAGGATACCTCGGAGTCGAAATTTGGCATTTTTAACATTATTAAGCACATATTATTATTGATCCTTGGCCCTTTATAAACAATCACAACATCGGCTGCGAACCGGCAAGATGTGATAGTCTATTATGACCTTGGAATTTTTCCTCTGCCTTTATTAGAAGTCTACAACATCGGCTGCGAACCGGCAAGATGCAGAAAACTTTTTATGGCTTTGGATTATTATTACTATATATATTATATGCCATTTGAAACGACGTCGCTATATGAATAGTATCACAGCTTGGGCTCCCCGCGTTTTTTTTTGGCCTGCTAGCTAAGACCCAATCCAATGCCATTTTTGATGTTATAACAACACCGCACTATAAACACACAGAACAACGGATTAACCTAGAAAATTCATGAACCCTCTCGCATCAAACCCTTTGTTATCAAACCTGTGGCTGCTATTGTTGGCGGTGGAGGTCATGAAGAAGATGGGGAAGAATTATGAGCTTCACGATCGATTATCCTGTGGTGGTCATGGCGGATTGCGGATTTAAGTAAGATTGGGGGTTTTGCTAATTTAGGGTTTCTTTACAAATTGTTGGACTTTTTATAAACTTTACGTTTCCTATTATATGATTGCTATCATCTTTAATTTTTTGTTACAAGATTCAATTTAGGGTTTCATTTTTTTTTGGGTTTTCTTTGTACAGGAGTTGTCTGGCTCAAGGTTTGAGTTGCTGTGATGGATTATTACTTACAATTTTTAAAATTTTTCCAGGTAACTTTTTATGTTAAATTTCCAGTGGTTTTCGGATTTTTTTGTTTTTTATATGCTGTAAATTTGATATATTAAGTATATGTTATAAAAAGGATTTTTTAAGTTGTTTTTTTACTGTAAAATGATAAAAAAAAATGATGTTAGCAGTGTTTAGATTAGCTTACTTCTTGGGTTTAATAAACGGAAATTTTATTTGGAATAAGCAGTTGCCTATGGTATGTGATTTTGTAGGTATCCATTAATTTCTGATGTCTTAAGTTAGTTCAAAAATATCCGAGAAAACGCTTATATGTTGCGTAAATAAAAGATAAGAAAAAAAAATGGCACCAAAAGAAAATGTATGTTACCGCCGTCTGCGTTGTTGGTGGACTCACATGAATACTGTGTAATATGTGTCTGATTATATGTTTCTGATGGTAGGCCGGATATGATGAGGAACTGAGCTTACTTCTCTACAGAGGAAGTGTAAATGCAGATGTCATCAAACAGCTGCAGCCAAAAGAAACTGGACTGCAGGAACGTGCTGAGCTCATCAAATTTCATGTTGTTCCTTATGACAAGGTATTGTAAATAACGTAGACCAAACGGTAATACTTATTTTCAGGTTAAAAATTATAATCATTTCTGGTATTATTTTCATGTTGTAACCCATAGCCCAGGCAATAGGTTAAACTAAACACTTCGTGCTTTACAAATTCATAAATTTCATGTATGGTTAGAAAAGTCAGTGGTCTAGCTAATATCAAACTTTTATTCGTAGATAGTGGAAATTGTAACAAACCTGACAAAGCACCATGCCACTGGTATTGTTCAAGTCATATATATAGTGCCAAGATTTGATAAAAATAAATCCTCTTTTGCATTGCTCTATCACATATGAAAGCACTGCAAAGATGGCAGTTGGAATAAGAGTTTTAAAAAAAAATCACATCAACACATGTAAAAATTACATGTTAAATATGAATGCAGCAACTATTTCATTATTATTGTAATCGATCTTTTTTGTGAGAACTTTTGTCACTTATGCTTTAGTTTTACGCGTTTGAACTGTAAAAGACGAAACATAACCCAAAATCCATTCGCATAGCCACCTTTACAGTTGCAGTCTTTCTTTTTATTCATTTGAATTGTAGTGAATTTGTTATCGAAGATGAACCAATAGTAACAATGCCTAATTTTCTATGCACACACAGTATAGAAAATGCATACACATAAGCTTGAATTTATATGGGTTGGGATTCCAGTTTTTTTAAAAGCCATCTACCATAGATACAAAAGCAAGGCCGCCAATATTGTGTTACTTTTGTACTCCAACAGCCTTCCATTTTGGTCCCACGTGCGTGCAGCATACACATTCTTAATAATTGACTTAGGTTGTAGTATTTATTTCCAGACTACGAGTAATACTATTGTTTCAGGTTTTCAACAAATTTGGAGTGAAGAAATATGTACGGATTCTGAAGAGTTCTGAAGCCATTGCTTTAGGTAAGTATCTTACGTTTAACTTAACCATAAATTCTTAGTATGGGTTTTGAACCACAAATTAACTTTCAGTTATTGAAAATATTTTAAAATATATCCCCTCACTGGTATGTGCATCATTACACATATTGTGTAAGCACGTGAATACTGTGTAATATGTGTTTGATCATATGTTTCTGATGGTATCAAACAGCTGCAAGGAAAAGAAACTGGGCTGCGGGAACATGGTGAGCTGATCAAAGTTGATGTTGTTCCTTATGACACACTTTCGCAAATGACTCCTGATGCAAAGGTATTGATGTCTATTGCCATGTATGAAATGGCCAAAACAGATGGGTTGCTGCCTGTCACAGAGCTTATGGACTTAAATATGCCATAAGCACAAGTTGAGAAGCTCATAAACCCACAACTTGAAAAGCTTATACAGGTGACCTTACATAAAGTGTATAAGATATTGTAAATAACCTAGACCAAACGCCAATACTGATTTTCGGGTTAAAAATTATAATCATTTCTGGTATTATTTTCATGTTGTAACACATTAAACCGAAAACATGTATCTTATTTCATGGCTTATGAACTTATTTAAGCTAATCCAAACAGCCCCCATAGCCCAGGCAATAGGCTAAACTAAACACGTGGTGCTTTACAAATTCACAAATTTCATGTATGGTTAGAAAAGTCGGTGGCGGCTTACAATTTGAATACATGTTGCTGACTTTTGACCTGTTAGAGATTAGCACCATGTATGTTCAAATTCAAATATAAATTAGCTGTCACGTGAGTACATATTTATGAAACTCTTATTGTTTTTATGAATCTTGAATACTGTCTCAGGTTACTGCTTTAGATGGGAGTTCTTTTCATTTGATCGGGACGACGCAGTCAGCTGAGCAAGGCTCCTGATATTTCTTCATCTTACGGTAATTTCATCCATTTCCCTCATAACTTTCACATGTATCTTTTCCATATTTTGATTTCTTAGTTTATCTTTTTCTTCGATTTTGTTTGGGTTTGATTAGTTTGGTGGTTGTACAACAATTTGGGTAGTGTTAAACAAAGTAAAGTTGCATAATTAAAGGTATTGTTGTACAACAATTTTGTTCCAGATTTTCGGTGTTGTTTATTCATGCAATGTTATTATAACTCATTTGATACACCACCCCAAGTATAAAAATCCTCTCCTCTCACACACATACACAATTCTCTGGATCTTTCTTCCACTATCGATTCATCTCCATCCTGATATTTCTTCATCTTACGGTGATTTCATCAATTTCCCTCATAACTTTCACATGTATCTTTTCCATATTTTGATTTCTTAGTTTATCTTTTTCTTCGATTTTGTTTGGGTTTGATTAGTTTGGTGGTTGTACAACAATTTGGGTAGTGTTAAACAAAGTAAAGTTGCATAATTAAAGGTATTGTTGTACAACAATTTTGTTCCAGATTTTCGGTGTTGTTTATTCATGCAATGTTATTATAACTCATTTAATATAATAATTAGGGGTTCAGCAAGTCTCTTGCGATGATTGTGTTATCTGAAATTGGCAACAAGACCTTTTTCGCAGTTACGATTAGTTTTACTTTATTTCTGATATTAGTAGCTTATTTGAATTTCATGTTATTTATTTTTATGCTTCTATGATTCAGCTAGCTTATTGATTTTTAGGAGTGGTGTTTGTTTTAGCTTATTCCCGGGTTTATGATCTTATTTTTTCGCCTTCCACTCAAACCCGCTTTGACTTATTCGTTTCTTTTTCCTGTAGGCGTCTACTAGATTAGGCTGTAGTAGCAATAAAGATACCAAAAGGGAGCATTTGCGTGTTTAGAAAAAGAAGAGACGCTTTAACCCAACAGTTAAGGAACTTGAGCTGGAGTACTCGCGGTCCTCAATTTGACTAACTGTGATATATTGCATAGCCCATGGCTGCTATTCGGTTTTTGCGACTATGTTTGCAGCCACATATCTTCGCTGGGCAATCACACTAAGAGTGTGATTGCAGCCATAGCGGGTGTTTGCCAATGCTGTGGTTTTCGCAGACGCTGCAAAATTCTTTACGGATTGCTCATCAGGCCTTCCTTTAAAGATTCTCATGTAAGCATCTTCGCTATATATTATGTATAAGCATCTATCTTTATATATTTATGTTACAGATTCATTATATGTTCACACTTACCTAAATTCATTGTCTTTGTGCAGAAACTAGACAAAGCTTTACATGAACCTTATGTACTGGTATGGTGCTTCGTACCTTTTTATACTGTCATACTTGCAATTGGATTGTCTGATAGATGCTATTTGTTTTGCTAATACAGATCCTTTATGGCCGATGTTGGAACCAACAATGAAAAACAGATATAACATCATCTCTGCAAGTTGCAATGCATACGTACGATACCTTCTTAGCTTACGACTTTTACTTATCCTCATTTCAGCTGAAAAAGCACAATCACTTACCCCAATTTCTTTTATGCTTTCACAGGATTTTCAGAATTTATCATTATGAGTGATTACATGTACACCAGTGTATGAACCTTCTATTTTAATAACTTCATTTTTAGATTTATTATTTATTTTGCGTAATAAATTTATTTTTTTAATGTATTTAGCTTTAATTAAACAAAATGGGTATATTTGATTAGAGGTGTTTAGTTTATCTTAATTTATAAGGCGACTAAATAGGCTAACGATACACCCCTTTTACGATGGGCAAATAGGAATTGTATTTCGGTGGTTAGAATACTTGGTTGCAATTTTTTGTTGATTACAT
Organism: Artemisia tridentata subsp. tridentata; assembly: GCA_021014915.2. NCBI lineage: Eukaryota > Viridiplantae > Streptophyta > Magnoliopsida > Asterales > Asteraceae > Artemisia > Artemisia tridentata. The sequence goes on along the minus strand of CP139503.1, from coordinate 362,381,414 downwards.
ACTTAATATATGTTTAATCGAAAAGAGTCGTTGTATCCGTCTATATATCGAACTATCGTCATCATTATTAGCAGTCATGAAATGAGAAAGTAACTAGGTGAACGGCCATCGAGCTTCACATGATTATATCCTTCAAGTAGTGTTCAGTACGTGTGATGTGTCAGTACGTGTGATGTGTCAGTACTTAATATATGTTTAATAGTTATATATTCAGAAACATATATACATTCAAAAAATAGCAAAAAACCCGCGAGGCCGCAACGCGGCCGACCGTCGCCCGACTCGTTATTATTCATTATTCATTATATATTTTGCCAAATCCCGAGTCGTACGGCTTTTATAACAATCCCAACATCGGTTGCGAGCCGGCAAGATGGAATAGTCTGTTACACCGTAACACTGGCAGTACCTTGATGTGTACCCAACTCTTATAAGCAAGAATTCTCTAAGGAAGAAATAAAAACTAATTATCGCCAAAACCAAAATAGCTTTAATTATTCCTAAATTGCTATTTTTGAGTGAAACAAGCTTATGGGAACAAAAAACCACAAGTAACTTTGATGAGCTCTAAAGAGATCCAACTACTCCATGTTTAGCAATCTAACTTATAAACGACTCTATCATTTCTCGTTCTTCGCAAATTTAAAATCTTAAATAATAAGATCCGCGAATGCTTAGCCTAATAATCAAGCCATGCATATATAAAGTCAAATACGGGAACTTGCAAACTCTTAGAAAGAATTCGCATTTTATAGCTCCTTGTGTAAAAGACTAGCACGAGCTTATAGATTATAAACGGTTAAGGAGACAAGCTAGGGCTCAACACGCCCGGTCAAGTCAGAATTTTATTCCTACTCTCACCAGCGGAAAGTCAACAAAATTGTCAAAATTTATTATATTTTTGCAAAAAATTTTAAATTTTTCTCATTTTTTTTGGATTTTTTCAATTTTTGAGGAAAAACAGGGTTGCATGAGAAAACAGCAAAAAATGCAAGGCAAAAATCAAATCGCAAGATTACCCCCCCCCCAGACTAAAACGAGACATTGTCCTTAATGTCTTAAAGGTAAGGGTTCTCCTACAAAAATCTAAGGCCGTTTATTAATTATGCCAAAAGATAGATGTAAAGCGATAAGATTTTAGGATATCGATAAGCAGCGAATGATGAAACTCGAGTAGCGTGAAGGAAACTACGAGCACGAGAGTCTTCATCATCGGGCATTCCTGGACACATCATAAGAAAAACCACGAAACACAAGATATGGAAGAGGAGCCCCTCCTCTTTATTAAGAAAATAGAAAGAAGATAGATGGATAAGCATGGGGTGCCTCCCACGAAGCGCTTGTTTTTGTTAACCGAGTCACATGAGCTTGACTTGACCTCGAATTTATTTGTCCATGGGGAAAGTTTGGAGATCCGGGACAACCATGGATGGTACGTCCCCTCCAAAATAGTGCTTCAACCTATGACCATTCACCTTAAAGTTTGGACCGTCATTTTGAGCTAACTCGACGGTTCCATATGGGAAAACTTGAGTGATGGTGAATGGCCCAGACCAGCGGGTTTTGAGTTTGCCCGAGAAAATTTTTAGCCGAGAATTGAAGAGGAGGACTCGATCACCAACATTGAAAATGCGATTTTTAATCTTAGAGTCATGAATCCTCTTTGTTTTCTCTTTGTAGATCAAAGAATTCTCGTAGGCTTGATCCCGAAGCTCATTTAATTCATTAATTTGGAGCTTACGGTGATCACCCGCGGTCTTAAGGTCAAAATTGGCATGTTTCAAGGCCCAATATGCCTTATGCTCGAGCTCGATGGGCAGATGGCAAGCTTTTCCGTAAACCAGCTTGTAAGGAGTACACCCGATGGGTGTCTTGAAAGCGGTTCGGAAAGCCCATAAAGCATCATCCAATTTGTCGGCCCACGAGGCTCGATTTTCACCAACGGTTCTTTCAAGGATACGTTTCAATCCACGATTCGAAACCTCGACTTGTCCGCTTGTTTGCGGGTGATACTGATCATTGCAGAAGTGAGTACCGCGATCACTGATTATAGCACGAGGAGTTCCGAATCGGGAGAAGAGATTTTTTAAGAACTTAACAACCACTCGGGCGTCATTAGTGGGGAGCGCTTTAGCTTCAACCCATTTTGACAAGTAGTCGACGGCCACGAGGATATACTTATTCCCTCGTGAAGACGGGAATGGCCCCATGAAATCGATGCCCCACACGTCAAAAATCTCGCAGACTTGAATTGCATTTTGAGGCATTTCGTCTTTTTGCGAGATTTTTCCTTGACGTTGGCAAGAGTCACAAGACTTTACCAAGTCGTGGGCATCGCGGTAGATTGTCGGCCAATAGAATCCAGAATCAAAGACTTTTTTAGCAGTATAGCTGGCACCATGATGTCCCCCCGTGGGTCCATTATGGCAAGCCGTGAGGATGCCAACAGCTTCTTGGCCATGCACACACCGTCTGATTACTTGATCGGCACATATCCGGAATAAGTAGGGGTCGTCCCATAAATAATGTTTAACATCTTTGAAAAACTTCTTTTTCTGCTGGGACGACATCCCTTTTACCACAAAATTCCCCGCATGGTAATTTGCGTAGTCAGCAAACCATGGGGTACTCGGATCATTTTTTAAAGATATCTTCCCAAGTGTCTCGAGAGGAAATGTTTCGGTGATTTCCTTTTTCTCGAGATCACTTTGATGGGGATTTTCTAGTCTGGACAAATGATCAGCGGCTAGATTCTCTGCTCCTTTTTTATCACGAATGATAATATCAAATTCCTGGAGCAGAAGAATCCACCGCAGTAACCTTGGCTTAGCATCTTGCTTCGCTAAGAGATACTTGAGAGCAGAATGGTCCGTATACACTATGCTTTTGGATAAAACAAGATATGGTCTAAATTTCTCAAAAGCGTAGACAACGGCTAACAACTCTTTCTCAGTAGTAGTGTAGTGAGATTGAGCGTCGGTCATTGTCTTGCTAGCATAGTGTATCGGTTGGAAGTATTTTGACTTGCGTTGCCCCAGGACTGCACCGATAGCATAATCACTTGCATCACACATTAGCTCAAAGGGCAAGTCCCAGTCGGGGGCAACCAAGATTGGAGCTTCAGTCAGTTTCTTTTTGAGAACCTCGAATGCTTCGATGCATTCGGGAGAGAAGAAGAACGGAGCATCTTTTTCAAGAAGATGGGTCAGAGGCCGGGCGATTTTTGAGAAGTCTTGAATAAATCGTCTGTAGAAACCGGCATGACCAAGGAAACTTCGGATTCCTTTAACGGTAGTGGGATGAGGTAGCTTAGCGATAACATCGACTTTAGCTCGATCGACCTCAATCCCAGATTTGGAAATCTTATGGCCGAGGACTATGCCCTCTTTAACCATGAAATGGCACTTCTCCCAATTTAGAACGAGATTGGTGTTTTCACACCGTTCAAGCATTTTGTCTAAATGGGAGAGGCAAGACGAGAAAGAATTTCCATAGACGGAGAAATCATCCATAAAGACCTCCATTGTTTTCTCGATCATATCGTGAAATATGGCCATCATACACCTCTGAAACGTGCCTGGAGCATTGCACAAGCCAAAAGGCATGCGTCGGTAGGCAAACGTTCCATAAGGACACGTGAAGGTGGTCTTTTCCTGATCTTGGGGATCAATTGGTATTTGAAAATACCCGGAAAAACCATCGAGAAAACAATAGAACTCATTTCCCGCCAAACGCTCAAGCATTTGGTCCATAAACGGTAATGGGAAATGGTCTTTACGGGTAGCATCGTTGAGTTTTCGGTAATCGATACACACTCTCCATCCGGTGACGAGACGTGTGGGAATTAACTCATTTTCTTCATTTTTCACAACGGTCATTCCACCCTTTTTGGGCACACAGTGGACCGGGCTAACCCATGAGCTATCTGAGATCGGATAAATCATCCCTGCGTCAAGGAGTTTAAGAACTTCCTTCTTTATGACATCATGGATTTTTGGGTTAACACGTCTCTGTTGCTGAACAGCGGGTTTGAAATTATCTTCCAATAAGATCTTATGAGTACAGAACCGAGGGTCTATGCCCTTTATATCGGAGATTTGCCAAGCGATGGCACTCTTATGCTTTTTAAGCACGTCTAAGAGTTGAGTCTTCTCCTCATCTTTTAGATTTTTAGAAATGATGACGGGAAATTTGTCGGTATCTTCTAAGAAAGCATACTCGAGATGAGGAGGTAAATCCTTGAGCTCAAGCTCCGGAGGATTCTCAGTAGACGGCTTAATTTCTTTGATTTCTTCTTTTCGAATTTCTTTCATCGGAGGGAGAGAAGATGTCGGATCTTCATTCAATAATCTTTCAAGCAAAAGAATATCTCCCTCCGGATCAAGATAAGAATCATCAACTTCCGGTGAAGTTGGTGTTTCAATAGCAAGAAAGTCATCAACCTCTTCCAGGAAGAAATCACCTCCCTCAAACGGAGTGAGGGACGGGGAAGGGTCGGAAAGAATGGGTTGAGTAGAAGGAGTGGGATTGCTACTCGAGGATTTATTAGAAAATCCAAGAACTTCTTGAGAATACTCCTCTGATGCAACATCAATCACATCGATTCGATTAACCGAGACGGAATCGTGACTGGAGGAGTATTTGAAAGTTCGGTCGAGGTTAAAGGTCACGGCCTCATTATCCACCCTCAACGTAATTTCTTCACCGTAAACATCAATCAAAGCCCGCCCGGTCCTCAGGAATGATCTTCCGAGAATTAGAGGAACCCGGGGGTCAGGATCAAAATTAACCACCACAAAATCTGCTGGGAAATGGAACTTCCCCACCTTGACGAAGACATCCTCGGCTATGCCAAGCGGAATAGTCGTGGTCCGGTCTGCAAGCTCGAGGGTCATACAAGTTGGGGTAAGTTCGGGCAATGAAAGTTTTTGCCAAACGGATAACGGCATTAGGTTGATGCTTGCACCTAGATCGGCCAAGGCATGACATTCAACCATCCCCGGGAAGTCACATGGAATGAGGAATCTCCCCGGGTCTCCAAGCTTTTCTGGAAGCTTTTTAAGGAGTACCGCTGAGCAGTTTTCATTCAGAGGGGTTTTTGCAAGCTCAAATAATTTTTCTTTATTGCTCAATAAACTCTTGATTGTAGAAGCAAATTTTGGCATCAAAAGCAAAGCATCCGCGAAGCTTATATCAAAATGAAAATCTTGGAAGATTTGAAAGAATTTTTCCATTTGATTTGAAGCTTTTTCGCGGAGCTTTTGATCATTTAATCGCGAAGGATATGGAAGTTTTGCTTTGACGGAAGCTTCTTCGGGAGCTTTTTCGGGCTCAACGTTCTTTGGTTCAGATGGATGGTTAACCGTAGGTTGGACGTCCTTGGTTCCTCCGTTGTTAGTAGGAGGTTCCATGTCCTTTGTCACCTCGGGTTCACGGGCGACTACCTTAGGAGGAAGAGAAGAAGAGGTAATCGGAGCCGTGGGTCCATCGTAAGAAACACCACTCCTTGTAGTGATCGCCTTAACATCGCCCCTCGGGTTGGCGACCGTGTTGCTTGGGAGAGAAGTAGTACCCGAGCCCGAGGGTCGATCATTTAAAGACTTCTTCATTTCAGTCATTTCCTTAATAAGAAACCTGGTTGTTTCTTCTTGGGATTTTTGTTGAAGAACTAGTTGTTTCAACAACTCATCCGTGGGCGACGGAGGTGGAACGAATCCTTGGTTGTAGTTTTGGTTTCCTTGATTAAGGTTTTGCCCACGGTTGTTTTGGTTATGAACTTGATTGGTATTAGGGGGAGGATGGTAATTTCCTGGGTTTGGTGGGTGGTAATTCCCTTGGTTGTTACGGTTTTGGTTTGGAACAAATTGATTATTTCTGTTTTGGTTCTGATTCTGATTGTTCGAAGCTGGATTGTTAAAACCTGGTGGTCCAAGATAATTGTTAGAACGGTAGCTGAGAAGATTACGGTCTCCTTGAGGTTGGTAACCGTTACCTCCCTGATTGTAGGATCCCGTAGCAGCATAAACGTTCTCTTGAGTGTAGCCACCGGCGGCTGGGCACTTGAAATACGGATGTGGACCACCACAAGTTTCACAACTTTGGTTTACAATATTGACTTGATGATTGTAATGTTGAGGGAAATGGTTTTGATTGTTGTGGAATGGAGAAAGGCCGGTTGGTCCCATTTGGTTATTTTGAGGACGGAATCCTTGAATTTGATTGTAGGTTACTGATGCTACGGTAGCATTCGAACCTTGGCCACCGGAGGCTTGACAATCATAATAAGGATGTGGACCACCACAAATCTCACATTTTTGATTCACAACATTGACGGGCTGAGAAGGTCTTTCTTTATCAATTAGACGCCCGATTTGTTTAGTGAAAGAGGCAAAAGCTTCTTCTTGTTTGCTAAGAGCTCGGGTGAAAGCATCATCTGATTTGTTACTCATATTTGAAACCTGAGCTTTGGTTCTAGAATTCCTCACTCTGGCTTTATTTTCAATGATAGTCAAAGCTTCTTGAGTGTTTCTAGTCAGAAAATTTCCACCCGCAGCAGAATCGAGTGAATCTTGATCAGATGGATTCAACCCATTGTAGAAAGTATCAATTTGAAGCAAGGTTGAAAATCCGTGATTAGGACACTTCTTTAACAACTCTTTGAATCTATCCCAAGCTTCGTTGAACGATTCATCGAAAGCTTGCTGAAATCGAGTGATTTGATTTCTATGATTCGATGTTTTAGAAGGAGGATAAAAGTAGTTCACGAACTTAGAGGCTAAATCATCCCATGTAAAGATTGAATTAGGAGGTTCCTTATCGAGCCAAGTTCGGGCTGCTCCTACGAGAGAAAAAGGAAACAACCTCAATTTAAGCACATTATGAGGAACGTGATTCAAGTTAAGTGTTTCGGTGATGTCAATGAATTTCTGGACATGGGAATGAGGATCTTCATTTTCGAAACCGTGAAAGGAAATACCGGTGATAAGATTAAGTAACCCGGTTTTTATTTCAAATTGATTTGCAAACATATCGGGTATCACAATTGCTTTGCCACCACCATTGAAAGGTGATTGGAGTAATTCTTCCATTGGTCGGAGATCGGGAGCCGGATTGGCATTAACATTAACACCCACCGGAGGGTGTTGATTGTTTGGTTCATCGGCCATTTCTTCAACGGTTGAGAAATGAACACGGTTGTTTTGACGGATAATCCTCTCGGGATTTGAAAGTGGTGAAAGAAGAGGTTGAGAAGAAGAACGGGTGTGCATACACCAAAAACAAACACAAAATTAAAAACAAAAACCAAATTTGAAAATGAAAATATTTTTGGATTTTTTTTTTTTTTTTTTTTTTTTTTTTTTTTAATGAAAAATTAGATTTATTTTCTTTTTGGTGATCGTTGATCAACCGTACTTGTTTCTTTCTAAACTACGCGCAGCGTGGCGGGAGAGAAGAATGGATCTCTCTTCGGTCTGCAATTTAATGTCAAGACCTCCTTAAACCCCGTGTATAGGTTGTAGTAAAGAAATAATCCAAGAAACGTTTAATTTTCCGATCTCTTTTGTTGTTATTTGGAATGGTTTACAACGCCCTCTCGAGAGCGAGGATATTTATTAATGGTATTTTTGAAAACACTTTAGGAAAAGTGTTTTATTTATTTATCTTTTTGTATTTTTCAAAAACAAATAACTTCCGAGGAAGGATCTTCAAAACACAAAATACGATACGAATCAACGACAACGTTTCAAGCCTTCCCCGGCAGCGGCGCCATTTTGATTAATTCGTTTTCCAAAGGAATATTTGTGAAAATATTTCCCCGGGTCGTTCTCCCAACGAAGGTTTGACGGCGTTTAAATCGATTCGGTGTCGTGAAAATGTGAAGTGAATAAGTGAACGTGAAAGTGATTATTTTGGTATTGATTAAACTAAAATATGGAAAATTAAAAGCAATCTACGTTATCAAATAAATGCACACAAAAACAAATCAAATAACGCAAATCCCGGGCTAATCCCGAGACTTATAAAACTATTAGTGAACTTATAAGCCTAAAATACAAAACTAAAAATTCAAGGGACTGAAAATGTAATTTATAAAAACTAAATTTATAAAAGAAAATAAAGAAAAAGTTTATTAAAAAAAACTAAGGGACTGAAAATGTAATTTCGGAAACTATATTTAAATCTAAAAGTTTTAAAACAAAGACAAGGACTGAAACTGTAATTTCTAAAACTTGTTTAATACTAAAAACGTTTTTACACTAAGACATGGACTAAACTTGTTAAAACTGAAACATAGGGACTGATTTGTAAAACTTTAAAACTAAAAACGATTTTCTTACTTCTAACCACCCAGGTTCGAAACTGAGTCACTACTTATTAACTAAACTATTTTTTTTTCTTCTTTAGCAAATCAAATTACGACTAACAAACACTAATTTCATGAAAAGAAATGAACTCAAACAAGCTTGAATAAGCTGGAAAACAGCTTGTACACAATACAGTCAATTTTTGCAAACTTTTATGAAACAGTCCCAACAGGCTCAAAATAAGACTCAAATAAGCAGTTCAAATAAGCTGAAAATAGAAAACCAAAAGCAGAAACTGATAAACAGCTAGCTTGTCTAGCTTTTGCCCCAAATTCAGACCCTAAGCTCAAGAAATCAACTATTTATGGACAAGAGAAAGTGACTGTAAACAGACAACCTTATGGTGCAGGGGAGTCAAATGATCAGATAACCAACTTTGAGCACTATTTCAAATAAGCAAATAAGTATCAAACTGAGATTTACTTGTTGATTATGAGAGACTAGCAACCAAAGAACACAGAACAACAAGCCAATTCAATTTCCAACTACTATTGAATCCTACAAATGATCTTAAAGTTTATGCAATTTCTGAATTATCACTATTTTTTTACTTTTTTTTATATTTTTGCAATGTTGACTTTAATGAAATTCTATCTGTCCTAAATGCCTAATTATGTTGTAATAAGCTACTATGCAACTAATATAAGCTACATTAACTACTTTTAAACTAATATTGAAGATTTAAGAACCTACAATTCTAACAGATGGCATATTTGAAGAATTAAAAGAGAGATTTGACTATTTATCTAATAAGCCTACTATTTTTATGTTTTTCTACTATATATCAGCCTAATGTAACTTGACTAAACCAAATGCAATGCTTAAATCGTACTCTATCATAGTAAACTAAACTGTTCCAAACACCCCTATTCGAATCTGATGGTGAACTATATTTAAGCACAATGAGATTTAGCCAACTAATCCACCAAGTAAACATAGATTATGATCAACTAACTTATATGAACTAGAAACTCAGATAACAAACATCTAAATAGCACAAGAGTACACTATGCAAATTAGAGGCAGTAATGAAACAGTAAGATCAATAAAGTGCAAACAACAAAAGTAAGATGCAATCTACTATTATATCAAGTAAACTACTACTATTAAGGTATAATATGACTAAACTGAACCAATTAAACAGTAAACAAGCAAACAACTCAGATCTATACTATATAAACCATTATTATGCAAAAGAAGCTTGAAAATGAAAAAGAAGAACTCACTAGGAGGACCTCAGCTAAACAGAGGTTTCACTTCAACCAAGCCTATCTTTAGATAGGCCAACTGCTTCCCTTTCTCAGTTTGGACTACCAATTCAATCTCAGATCATCATCTTTATCACCACAGCCTTGACTTATGTTGACTATATGTGATTTGAGAGAATAATGAACTAGAAAGCTCACAGCAAGCTATGGAAGCTTGAATAAGCTTATATGAACAATAAAAGGCTGGTTGCAGCCGGATTTGTTTGAATTAAAACTTTTTTTTTTTTCCTTTTATATATAAGATGCACAAACTTAAGAGATTACTTTGAATTTAAACTAAAATTGATTTAAAATAGCTTATAAAACAGTAACACAAGCTTAAACAATAACTAAAAGTAAATTGAGAATTAAAGAACAATAAGTAAATACGGATTATATAAAATGTAAACTAATATTTCATTAATAAAAAGCTTGATTACACTAGTTTGAGACTGAAATTACAATTGAGAAACTAAAATAGCAGAGTAACACTACTTAAATCCTACACACCGAAATGAGGAGAAATCCTCTTCTATTTATAGAGCTCGAATGAACCTTCTGGGTCTTCCAGCTCATCAATCCGTGTGCTCCTCAGCTCTCTATCCACCCTTAGATCACCCTTGCTCCCTACGTTTCAATCTTGGCCCTAGGATCAAGATAGTGACACGGCTTGACCAATCAGTGAGTCCCACGTGTCCCTGGCACTGTCAGGACCTTCCAGAACTTTTTAATCATTGGGTAATCATTTTAGTACGAGGTAAATTGGGTACGGTCATTTTAGGGTTTAACGTACAGTAATAATTGGGGAGGATTTAGGCGCGTTTGTGTGGGTTAGGGTGTGTGTGGATTTTTTTATTTGACTGAGGGAGGTATAAGGGGTGTGTTGACCGGGTTTATGTTGGATCGGGTTTAAGGATTGGGTTTGGGCTGGATTAGGTGTAGGAATGGATTGGGCTGGGTAGAGTTGGGTTGGATAGATAAGTGGGTTTATAAATCCGGGTAGATTAGTTTTAAGGGTTTAGGGATTTAAGGGTTTAAATGTCTAGGGACTAAATGTGTAATTTGCTGAAAGTTAAGGACCGTGGCTGCCATTTTACAAAAGATGATCTAAGGGCTGAAATTGACAATCTCTGATAATATGAGGACCTCAGTTGACTTTTTGACCATGTTTTTCTTCCCGGTTCCGGTTCTGAGTCCTTTCCGTTTCCCGTGCTCGTTTTCTCGGGTTTTCCGTGTCTTTTGTTGTTTTTCTTCGATATCCGTCCCTGCACATACAAAATCACAAAAACATAGTATCTTTTGGCATTTTGGTCGGGTTTTTGGTTATTTAGGTCCGGTTTTGGTCAAGAAAAGGTATGTGTTTAAGCACATACCAGCTATCCAAGAAGCTGCTGATCATTCTCAAAAATGGCACGACGGAACCTCTACTAGATCTAAGAGCAGCACTAATTTTGACGGGTTTGCTGCTATTCAAGCTCAATTGGATAAAATTAGTAGAGAGATGAAGAAGCATGATGAAAAAGTTTATGCTGCCCAAGTTGGATGTGAAAAATGCGAAGGCCCTCACTACACTAAAGATTGCCCTAATAAGAATGAAAGTGAGACTTTTGAAGAAGCATACTACACACAATTTGGACAACCATTCCGACCTTCAGGAAGATTTAGGGAAGCTACTCCGGGATACTATCAAAAGAACAACTTTAATCCCACTTATCAAGAAAGGTGGCAAACTTTAGATGACACTCTAAAGCAAATTATGGCCGATGGTGCTAAAAGACATGAAGAGAACACTGCTATGATCAAAGAAATCCGAGCTTCAACGGATACTATTACAAGAAATCAAGGAGCTTCGATCAAAGCATTGGAACAACAAATTGGACAAATGAGCAAAGTTCTTCAAGAAAGGGGATATGGAAGTTTACCGAGCTCAACTAAAACCAACCCAAGAGATCATGTCAAGGCCATAAGCACCACTGAGGAAGTCACGCCTAACATTCCTTTTCCTAGAAGATTGATGAATGGTGATGATCCTGCAAAGCCCGAATTTTTCTTTAATTCTTCAATCAGTTTAAGGAGGCTACTCAAAGAGAAGGCAAAGATTGAAGAGGAGATCAAGGCTACAATGAAAGAAGAGAGCTCTGCAACCGACTTACATGCCTTGCCTAATAAAGAAAAGGACCCAGGAAGTTTTACTTTACCTTGTTCAATTAATGATATATCTTTCAATAATGTGTTAGCTGACTTAGGAGCTAGCGTTAGTGTAATGCCCCTTAAGACATTCACTACCCTAGGACTAGGAAAATTAGCACCAACTAAGTTGCTTATTGAATTGGTTGATAAAACGGTAAAACGACCTGAAGGGATTGCTAATAATGTGCTAGTTAAGATTGAGAAGTTTGTTTTCCCCGTAGACTTTGTTATATTAGATATGCCCGAGGATGTTAAGATTCCTTTAATCCTTGGAAGACCTTTCTTGTCTACCGCCCATGCTAAGATTGATGTGTTTAAAGGGAAGATCTCATTAAGGGTAGGGAATAATAAACTAGTTTATAAGTGTCAAGATCCTGCTAAAAGCATAATTAGAGGCGTCTATGTGCTAGGATTAAGAGAACGTATGGACCTCGATCTTGAAGCTAGGCTTATGGGAGAAACATTGATTCAAAACAACTCAACTAATCCTAATCATGAGAACTTCGAGGAATTTATTGACCTTAATGTACTTACCGAACTTAGGCGCGATATTGTTAATGATTCTGATGATGAGTGGTATGATTGCGTAGTAATTAAAAAACGTAGGAGGATAGTTGAGAATACAAATTTGAATAATGATGTGTTTATTGAACTACCTCCCCACCTTGCATATTTATGCCTATATAATAATAAGAATTTCCCGTCTATCATTTTGTCATCTCTACCCGAAAGGGACCAAACTTTGTTTATACAGATATTAAAGAGGAATGGCGTGGAAATTAAGGACGAGCAAGGAGTGTTCAATATTACTGGACTGGCGATGAGGGAGCGCGATGCTTCCGACTCTTTCAGTGATCAATATTAAGGAGCTGAACGTGAGTCTAACTTGAAGACTCTGGAATAAAGACAAGTGCTGACCGGGAGACAACCCGGAAAATTTTTACTATTCTGTTCTGTGTCGAGTCTGTCAGACCTGCAGAAGATGTGGCGCATCTCCATCCTTAGATGCGACGCATCTCCTGCACTGGTCATATCTTATTTAATTTTCTGCATTTTTATTTTTGACTTTAAAAACTTTCTGTCAGTTTATTTTAATGCGGCGCATCCCTGGTTAAGGATGCGACGCATCTTCTATTCTGATTCGTACTTATTCCAGGCTCGATACGGCGTATCTTCTTCCATAAGATACGGCGTATCGACTGACCTGATGATTTTCATTTTAATTTTTAAGTTTTATTTTTACTAACAACTAATGTATTATGCAAGTTTGAACCTTCTTAACTCAGGTGTGTTTAAGTCTTGATGGTATTATAGATTCCTGCATTTCCTGTGGATACATCTAATATGAAGCTTAAACGTTCTCATCCACAAGAAAGTTGATTTTTGCTCTTATACAAATAATGGAGGATCATACCGAGCAAATCTCAGGGGAGTTTTTCTGTTCTAATTCTTTTATTTTCCAATTTTTAATCTTTGTTACAAACAACGAGGACGTTGTTTAACTTAAGTGGGGGATTGGAGAATTAGAACATTTACTTGTCCTTAACTTTTTCAAAATATGCTTAAAATGTGCTTAATATATCAAAACTTAAATTTTTTTTAGCATGTTTTTGTTTAAAGTCTAAATTACATAGCTGCACACATAACATTATTTCAAAAATTGTGAACTTTTCAAAATTCACAAATCTATGAGTGTGCCGGTGACTTGTAAACTTTAGAACTTGGCTTGTATACTATTCGAGACCACCATAATAAGTATTATCTTTATAATTGGAATGACTTGTCTAAATTGATAAATTTCTAGGATTACACCCAAATAGCCTTTATATGTTATGTGATATTAGCTAACTACACTGGTTAGTTAACCCCCGTATAAACCCTTTTGTTACTCTCACTTTTAGAGTAAGATACCACTAGAAAAACACTCAGAGCCATTCCTTTCGTTTCTTACACCTTTGTTATAATGTTTCGTTACACCCTTACACCTTAGCCTACCCTGTAGATTAAAATCCGTGGTTGGTTAATTGCTTTAGGCAAAGTGTGTTTCCTTACATTACCTGTGTTCGCGTGCGTAATTCATTATCTATGGTTAAGTCAGGAAATTGCACAATGCAATTGGAGTGAAAGTAAATATTGTATATCTTTGAGTTTATTTTTCGTGTGTTTACTACTTTCGCTATTACAGTTATTTTTGAAAGTATGAAGAGTATGGAAAAATTATCCGGAAAGAAAGTGATAGAAAAGTTGTGAAATTTTACACATTGGTGATCAAAAAAAAATAAATAAATAAATAAAAAAATCGAAAAAAGGAAAAAGGAAAAGTTGGAAGTTTGTTTTAACCAACTTATGTAAAGTTTTGTATTAAGTGGTCGATATCACCACTATTTGTTATATATTTATGGATTGAATGGGAGTTGGCCGTTATGGGAACGCCAAATAAGGTTTATTCTTTGATTGAGATCTTGTTGAGTATAATTCGTGTCTACCTAAAGCGTGTGTTTCAAGTGTTAAAGCATGAGTTATTCAATGATATGAGTCTTATTCATGGGATGGTTGGGAAAGCAATTTACCACACTTAGGATTTTAATTTATCTGTTTTGTTTATTTTTCATTTTACACCAATTTGTATCCCAAATATTATCCATACCCTATATTATTCTTTATCCAAACCTTTGATTTATTGAGATTAGGGATTTGAGCAATCTTAAGTATCGTAGTTGTGGATTCGGCTATGTATTTATGATTTTGTCGCCCTTTTTGATATAATATTATTGGTAAAGATTACTTGGTCCTATCTTTAGCCTATTCGAGTTAGGGATTTGAGCAATTGCAAGTATCGTGTTCGTGGATTCGATCATGTATTTGTGATTTTGTCGCCTTTTCTGGAATTTGAGATCGATAGAGATTAAGAAGAATGATTAACCCTTAACCAACAAACCCTTTTTTACCGCTTTAGACTTGTTATTCCTTGGCTTTAGTGGGGGAGATGCGTATACTTGCCAAGCTTATGATAGAATATTCGTCACGACTGGACAGTTAAACGATTAGATTTGCTTTTATCAAAATATTTTATTTTATTTCTAATTCGTTAAGTGTTTGGTTGTGTGATTATGACAAAATGAATACATGCTTAAATATAAAAATAAATCCTAACATCTTTTAGGATACATTTTCATAAGATTAATTCTAAGGTTTACTTGGGGACAAGTAAAGTTCAAGTGGGGGGATATTTGATGAACTCAAATAAGTACATTTTATTACCATCATTTATCCTATTTATTTGACTTGTTTTATTATATTATCTGTGAGAATTGATACGTTAATGTTTACTTTTGTAATTCTCAGGTAAAAACAAGTACTATGTAAAACTTGGCGATTTTGGACTAATTATGGAGCAAAACAAGCAAGAAGTTAAGAGTCTATTGAAATGTACAAGATCAAGATCATTCTGCTCCAGATACGCCGCATCCTACTTCTTACATACGGCGCATCACTATCAAGATTTCACAAGTTATAATCCAAGACGGCAAAGGACATGCGCCGCATAGATAAATGGAGTTACGCCGCATCTTCTGGCGGTGTACGAATATTCCTGAATATATTAATCTTGGACCCCACGCGAAGTTAAGTCAATGCGCCGCATCTACTTATTCTATGCGCCGCATCTAGCCCTCAGACAGAAACTATAAATACCCCAAGGCCAGACGAATTTCAGAGGCTAATACACAAGAAGACCGAAGACCACAAAACCCTAGGCCGAATTCAGACGAAGTAGCAGCACAAGACACACCTTGAACGAAGATACAAGAGCTGTAAGAAGGTCCTGCATGTATTTAATTCATTAAGTATTTTTGTTTTATTGTATTAGTACACTTTAATTCATCATGATTGATGGGCCGATTCCATGTGACTACGGAAAACCATGGGCACCCCTTAAAATTGCTTTCCCATTAATTAAAGTTTATATGTTGATGTCTTTGGTGACTTTTATTAGTGCATTGATAACCTCTGTGTCTAGCTGAGCATTGCTTGGGTCGCCATGCCCCTTCCTCGCCTATTTTGTTTTAGCGTGTCTTTAATAAAAAGGATAGACATAAGTGATCATTAAGGGTTTACTCGCCGATAAGATTAGAGCCAACGAGAAAGGTTTACATCTCGGTGCGTCGCATCGAACTATACACTTCATATAAAACTAGCAATAAAACAAGTGACAAGCTACTTAACTATCAGGACAGGTCTTCTTATTGTCTCAAGTATTTATCTGTGTACGTGTGTGCTAATCGCTGATTCGTGCTTATTAGTTTAGTTTATTATTTAATCATAACCAAACCGTGCCAGTCTCTCAAGCTGAACCCCCCTTGCGTTAGATTAGGTTGTATAGCTAACATAAGATATTAAAATACTGATTAGAATAACTAGATAATACGTTCCACTCTTAGTGATCGACACTCTACTTACCATTATATTCATACTGACCGGGTACACTGCTCGTTAAAGTGTGTGTTATATTGATAAGTCGGCTAAATATAAATTTAAAACTTGAATACTGCTAAAACCACAACGACATCACGCGTGCACCAAGTCTTTGGGGCCGCTGCCGTGGATATAAATAATTAGAGCAATACACACGCACACATCAAGGTCCTAGAAGGATTAATTCATTCTTGACCTCTTGATCAGTGGGATTGGGCTCAAAAGCCTCAGCAAAATCAAGACCTGTGGCCTTGATGAAGGTGTTGTAATCTAGGGAAAGGGGTCTTTTCCCATTCATCACTGTGAATGTGATGATGGATTCTTTGGTGTCTTTTGGGCTAGTAGCCACAACAGTACACCAGAATTCCCTCAGGTAGTCATGGTAGATGACTGAGGGGGTCTTGGTAAATGCCTTTGCAAGAAAACAGTTTTGAAGATATTTCATAACGTTCTTGTAGGCTGGGAACTTTTGTGGATAGGAAAAGTTTCCCACCACATTGTTCTTGGTGAGGTCTACACCCTCCAATGTGAAATCCACATTAGGGGCGTATGTCACAGCTTTAGAAGAAGCCATATTTGTTGGTAAGTCAGGTAACAAAGATGGTTTGGGATTTCTTAAAGCTAAGAAAACACACTATTAGTTTTGAGAGAAAAAAAATGGGCAGAATTTGCTTAAAATTTCTAATAGACGTGTGTGTGTTCTTTTTGGTTGTGGTATTTATAGGGAAGTGAAGTGGAGGGTACTTTAGGTATTAAGTGGATTTAATTTATTCAAAAAGAATTATTGGAAACTGTTTTGAATAAAATATTTTGGGATCTGCATTTAATGCCAACACTCCACTTTTCCCTGGTTTGGCACAACAGTCAAGGTGAACAGTTGAGCAGTTCTGCAAAAGTGTAATTTGCAGAGATGAGTCATCACATATCTGTAATGTGATTGGAGAGGCATTTAATGCCAAGTGGGAATGTGGTGACCCAGAGGTGGAAGCCAGAAAGGCAAAAAGAACAAATATTCTTAAATTAAATATGAGTTCAGTTACCAACATCGGACATTTACTAACTAGATACTTAGAGTATTTAAGTCAGTATTTAATGTCTCTTTTCAGGGCCCTGAATGACTGGTTCATTCAGTGATGGTTTTTCAGGGACTTGGGATTAGTCACTGATTATTCAGGAATATGGAATGATTCCTGAGCTACAAGGATTCAGGAACTTGGGTTTAGTTCCTGAACCCTAAAGATTTCAGGAACTTGGGTTTAGTTCCTAAGGTTGAGGATTCAGTGATTTTTCCACTGATGTACACATTGAGTCAGGGACCTGAGGTTTATTTTTTAATTGACACTTGGTTGGGAGAAATCAATCAGTGGACTGATTCTCTATATCCAGCATTCCTAATTCAGCTTTCAGTCTGGTGAAAGTTGGTTCATCCAATGGTTTGGTGAATATATCAGCTAACTGATATTCAGTAGGAATGAAGTGTAATTCAATGTCACCATTCATGACATGGTCCCTGATGAAATGATATCTAATATCAATGTGTTTTGTTCTCTGATGAAGAACAGGGTTGTTTGAGATTGCAATTGCACTTGTGTTATCACAAAAGATGGGTACCATCTTGTACTGAATTCCATAGTCACTGAGTTGACTTTTCATCCAGAGTACATTTGCACAGCAACTAGCTGCTGCAACATATTCAGCCTCAGCTGAGGACAAGGCAACTGATTGTTTCTTCTTAGCACTCCAACAGACTAGTTTCCCACCAAGAATTTGGCAAGAGCCTGAGGTGCTTTTTCTGTCCATGTTGCATCCAGCATAGTCAGAGTCTGAGTATCCTTTAAGATCAAGGCCTAAGCATTTTGGATAATATAATCCAAGGTTTGGAGTACCTTTCAGGTACCTGAATATCCTTTTCACAGCTGTGATGTGTGATTCTCTTGGGTCAGATTGATATCTGGCACATAGACATACTGAGAATTGGATATCAGGCCTTGATGCAAGTAGATACATCAGTGATCCTATCATTCCTCTAAAGAGAGTTTGATTTACTGGTTTACCAGTGAGATCAGGACCAAGGTTGTTTGGGGGAACCATGGGAGTCTTGACTGAGGCACAGTCACTGAGTTCATATTTTTTCAGTAGGTTCTTAACATACTTCTCTTGACTGATAGTGGTTCCTTTATCAGTCTGCTTGATCTGAAGACCAAGGAAGTAGGTTAATTCTCCCATCATGCTCATTTCAAATTGCTTAGCCATTAGTTTTTCAAATTGTTTGCAAAGCTTGTAACTTTTTGAGCCAAAGATGATGTTATCAACATACACTTGTACTAGTATGACATCAGTATTTGTCTTATAGATAAACAATGTGTTGTCTATCTTGCCTCTGACAAATTTGTTTTGGATCAGAAAGGCTGAAAGAGTTTCATACCATGCCTTGGGAGCTTGTTTCAGTCCATAAAGGGCTTTATTAAGCTTTACAGACATGATCAGGAAACTCATGGCTTTCAAATCCAGGAGGTTGCTGAACATAAACTTCTTCTTTCAGTGAACCATTTAAGAATGCACTTTTAACATCCATTTGGTACACCTTGAAGTTCATGTATGTAGCAAAAGCAAGGAAGATCCTGATGGCTTCCATCTTTGCTACTGGTGCAAATGTTTCTTCATAGTCAACGCCTTCTTGTTGATTATAGCCTTTGGCTACAAGTCTGGCTTTGTTTTTAATGACTATGCCATTTTCATCAGTTTTTTTTTTTTGAATACCCATTTCATGCCAATGACTGAGACATTCTCAGGACATTTGACCAAGGTCGTTACCTTGTTTCTGTCAAATTGTTCCAGTTCATCATGCATGGCCTGAACCCAACTTGGATGTGTAAGTGCTTCTTTAACACTTTTGGGTTCAATTGTGGAAATGAAGTCCACAAATAGGCATTCATTGGCTGAGGCTGCTCTTAGACTAGCAGCCATGCTCCTGGTGAGCATGGCTTCAGTAGGCTCTCCAATAATATTGACAAGTTCAATGTCCTGAGACCTAGTATAACTTTTCTGAGGTCCTGGATACTGATTTGAACTTGTGGAGGCCTGATTGGGTGGAGGGGTGATGAACTCAAATAAGTACATTTTATTATCATCATTTATCCTATTTATTTGACTTGTTTTATTATATTATACATGAGAATCGATACATTAATGTTTACTTTAGTAATTCTCAGGTAAAAACAAGCATTATGTGAAACTTGGCGATTTTGGACTAATTATGGAGCAAAACAAGCAAGATGTCAAAAGCCTACTGAAATCTAGAAGATCAAGCTCGTTCTACTCCAGATACGCCGCATTATACTTCTAACATACGGCGTATCACTATCAAGATTTCACCAGTTACAATCCAAGACAGCTAAAGTACATGCGCCGCATACAAAGATCAAGATACGCCGCATCTGAAGACGGTGTACGAATATTCCTGAATATATTAATCTTGGACCCCACGCGAAGTTAAGTCAATGCGCCGCATCTATCAAGTCAATGCGCCGCATCTATCCCTGAGACAGAAACTATAAATACCCCAAGGTCAGACGAATTTGGTGTGTGTGAAGAAATAACCCTAGAGCCGAATTCAGACGACCAAGCAGCACAAGACACACCTTAAACAAAGATACAAGAGCTGTAAGAAGGTCCTGCATGTATTCAATTCATTAAGTAGTTTTGTTTTATTGTTTTAGTACACTTTAATTCATCAGGATTGATGGGCTTGTGTCATGTGACTACGAAAGATCATGCACTCCCCTTAATATTGCTTTTCCATTAATTAAAGTTTATATGTTAATGTCTTTGGTGAGTTTTATTAGTGCATTGATAACCTCTGTGTCTAGCTGAGTCTTGCTTGGGTCACCATGCCCCTTCCTCGCCTATTTGTTTTAGCGTCTCTTAAATAAATAGGATAGACATAAGTAATCATTAAGGGTTTACTCGCCGATAAGATTAGAGCCAACGAGAAAGGTTTAATTATATACACTTCATATAAAACTATCAATAAAGCAAGTGACAAGCTACTTAATTATCAGGACAGGTCTTCTTATTGTCTCGAGTATCTATCTGTGTACGTGTGTGCTAATCGCTGATTCGTGCTCATTAGTTTAGTTTACTATTTAATCATAACCAAACCGTGCCAGTCTCTCAGGCTGAACCCCCTTGTGTTAGATTAGGTTGTATAGCTAACTTAGGATATTAAAATACTGATTAGAATAACTAGATAATACGTTCCACTCTTAGTAATCGACACTCTACTTACCATTATATTCATACTGACCGGGTACACTGCTCGTTAAGTGTGTGTGTTATTGATAAGTCGGCTAAATATAAATTTAAAACTTGAGTAGGCATTAATACTGCTAAACCGCAACGACACACACGCGCGCGCATCAAGTTTTTGGCGCCGCTGCCGAGGAGTGAATTGTTATTATCTGTTAATTTGATTAGTATTTTAATTAGGCTTTTCTTTTTAGTTTTTTTTTAGATTCTAACCACTAACCCTGTTATATATTAGATAGATTGCATTCATTGTATAATTTGCATATTTTCTGTTTTTGTGTGTTTTTGTTTTCTGTAATTTTTTTTTCTTTTTGTTTGTTCTTATTTTTGTTTTTCTTTTTTCAATTTTTCCGCATTCTGCTATCGTTGTATTGTGCTGATACAAACGATACGGCGCATCTGTTTTCACAGATACGGCGTATTGCGTTTAATTTTTATAAAATACAACGCGTTTAATAAATTCGAGTACAACGCATCTTTCCCCAAGATACGGCGTATTCTGTTTTTAATAAGAAATTTTTCTAAACTCTAACGCCATACGACGCATCTGTTTTAACAGATACGGCGTATTTTCTATTTAAATTAAAAACAGTTTTTTTTTTCGAATTATTAAACAGAAGCGACGCATCGATCTTTATCGATACGGCGCATCTACTAAATCAAAAATCTTGTATTTTGAAACGTAACAAAAATACGGCGCATTAGCTTTTGTTAATACGACGCATTTAATTTTAATAAATATAATCAATTTTTGATAATTTAAACTTGATACGGCGCATTCTAATTCATAAGCGGTGTATCTGTTTTCTGAATAAAAGTCTGATTAAATTTTAACAAAATAAGATACGGCGTATCCAACTTTCTGGATACGGCGCATCGTTTGCAAATATCAGCAACTTTTATTTTTCGTATTCCGTTTTCGTTGTTAATTTTCTGATATCATACTTTCTTGAACATACCCTACTGATGCTTTTGTGATGATTTCAGGAAGTGCATGACCAGGAGTTCAACTAAGAACTTGATTAAACCTTTCGAAGATCCTGAACGAGCCTTACATTCGCTTAAAAGGCTTTTCAACACAAAAAGCTTTGAAATTTCAAGTTCGTTCGAGCTTGATTACTTTTCTAAAGAGAAGGAGACAGAAGAAACAGAAACAATGGCGGAAAACACTACTATGGAGGAATACATGAACAAAACCCGTGCTGATTACAGTTCAGGAGTTGCTAGACCGAAGTTTGATGAAAAGTCAAAGTTTGAGTTGAAGGGTCAGTTTCTCAAGGAGCTAAGAGAAAATGCTTTCAGTGGAACAGAACATGAAGATGCTAATGAACATGTTGAAAAAGTCCTCGAGATTGCAGATTTGTTTACTACAGAAGGAGTCTCTGACGATCAACTTATGCTAAGAATCTTTCCAATTTCGCTTAAAGGAGCTGCTAATAAGTGGCTAAGGAATGAACCTGCTAGTTCAATCACAACATGGGAAGATTTGAAGAGCAAATTCCTGAAAAGATATTGTCCACCTGCTAAAACTAATAAAAAGATGGAGGCTATCAACAATTTCAAACAAGAGCCTGATGAAACTCTTTATCAAGCTTGGGAACGATTTAAAGACTTATTGATGAAATGCCTTCAACATTATCTAAGTCCAATGCAGGAGATAATATTGTTCTATCAAGGATTGGACGTGCCTACTAGACAAATCTTGGATGCTAAGGGAGCTGTACCTCAAATGAGTGCAACCGATGCTAGAAAAGCTATCCAAGAAGCTGCTGATCACTCTCAAAAATGGCACGACG
This sequence comes from Artemisia tridentata subsp. tridentata, assembly GCA_021014915.2. Taxonomy (NCBI): domain Eukaryota; kingdom Viridiplantae; phylum Streptophyta; class Magnoliopsida; order Asterales; family Asteraceae; genus Artemisia; species Artemisia tridentata. The sequence continues at coordinate 362,359,034 of CP139503.1, read as the reverse complement.
AAACCTCTACTAGATCTAAGAGCAGCACTAATTTTGACGGGTTTGCTGCAATTCAAGCTCAATTGGATAAAATTAGTAGAGAGATGAAGAAGCGTGATGAGAAAGTTTATGCTGCCCAAGTTGGATGTGAAAAATGCGAAGGACCTCACTACACTAAAGATTGCCCTAATAAGAATGAAAGTGAGACTTTTGAAGAAGCATACTACACACAATTTGGACAACCATTCCGACCTTCAGGAAGATTTAGGGAAGCTGCTCCGGGATACTATCAAAAGAAAAACTATAATCCCACTTATCAAGAAAGGAGGCAGACTTTGGATGACACTTTAAAGCAAATTATGGCCGATGATGCTAAAAGACATGAAGAGAACACCACTATGATCAAAGAAATCCGAGCCTCAACGGATACTATAACAAGAAATCAAGGAGCTTCGATCAAAGCATTGGAACAACAAATCGGACAAATGAGCAAAGTTCTTCAAGAAAGGGGATACGGAAGTTTACCTAGCTCAACTGAAACTAACCCAAGGGATCATGTCAAGGCCATATGCACTACTGAAGAAGTCACGCCTAACATACCTTCTCCTAGAAGATTGATGAATGGTAATGATGCTGCAAAGCCCGAATTTTTCTTTAATTCTTCAATCAGTTTAAGAAGGTTACTCAACGAGAAGGCAAAGATTGAAGAGGAGATCAAGGCTACAATGATAGAAGAGAGCTCTGCAACCGACTTACGTGCCTTGCCTCATAAAGAAAAGGACCCAGGAAGTTTTACTTTACCTTGTTCAATTAATGACTTATCTTTCAATAATGCATTAGCTGACTTAGGAGCTAGCGTTAGTGTTATGCCCCTTAAGACATTCACTACCCTAGGACTAGGAAAATTAACACCAACTAAGCTGCTTATTGAATTGGCTGATAAAACGGTAAAACGACCTGAAGGGGTTGCTGAAAATGTGCTAGTTAAGATTGAGAAGTTTGTTTTCCCCGTAGACTTTGTTATATTAGATATGCCCGAGGATGTTAAGATTCCTTTAATCCTTGGAAGACCTTTCTTGTCTACCGCCCATGCTAAGATTAATGTGTTTAAAAGAAAAATCTCATTAAAGGTAGGGAACAATAAACTAGTCTATAAGTGCCAAAATCCTGCTAAAAGCATAATTAGAGGCGTCTATGTGCTAGGATTAAGAGAACGTATGGACCTCGATCTAGAAGCTAGGTTTATGGGAGAAACCTTGGTAAATAATGAATCACTTGAGACCTATAGTGGAGACTACATTGAATTAAATGATCTTAATTTACCAATGGGAATCAATGATCAATTTATGGAGGATTTTGATCCCGAAATTGAAGAAGGAGAAATTATGGATGTACCTAGAATCAATATGATCAACACTAAGAATTATGACGAATTTGAAGGATATCCTAGTTTCTGTGATTATGGTAGAAAGATCCATGTAGATTGTGCTTATAATTTACAATTTCTTTGCATGATAGGATTTAAACAGGTTAGTGCCAACTTTTTCCCTATTTTACCAATTAATGTAATGTCAAAAGATTTTTATAATTTTATAATGAAAAACAAAATTGAGTATAAAGGGAAAAACGTAGTTGGAATATTCATGAATGTACCTATTTTTGTTGGGAATTTAACTATTGTTACAGATTTCACCGTGGTGAAAAACATGGATGCTTATCGTGATGTTGAGATGGGTGACGTGATCGTTGGGAAACCATTTTGTAAGGAGGTCGAAATTAACGCTAAAAGATTTGAAGGAAAGATCACCTTTAAAAGTGGAAGCAACGTCATCACTTACATGATGCCTCGTGCTCACCCAAGGTTTAAACATGCCCCTAACAAATTTTGTTACAAATTTACACCATTTCTTTTTGTAGATGAAAATGACGCTGAGAAAGGGATCGAGTATCCGTACCAAAAGATGAAAGGATTCTACAAAGGTGTACTTGAATTGGGACCAGAATATGTTCGTGACGAAGTAATTCGCAACTACATCGTGCACGGACATGTGGGGATCAATAGAACAAAATAAGGAGCTGAACGTGAGTCTAACTTGAAGACTCTGGAATAAAGACAAGTGCTGACCGGGAGACAACCCGGAAGAAATTTTTTTACTTTTCTGTTCTGTGTCGAGTCTGTCAGACCTGCATAAGATGTGGCGCATCTCCATCATAAGATGCGACGCATCACCTGCACTAGTCATATCTTATTTCATTTTCTGCATTTTTTATTTTTGACTTTAAAACTTTCTGTCAGTTTATTTAATGCGGCGCATCCCTGGTTAAGGATGCGACGCATCTTTTATTCTGATTCGTACTTATTCCAGGCTCGATACGGCGTATCTTCTTCCATAAGATACGGCGTATCGACTGACCTGATGATTTACAGTTTAATTTTTTAGGTTTTATTTTTACTAACTACTAATGTATTATGCAAGTTTGAACCTTCTTAACTCGGGTGTGTTAAAGTCTAAATGGTATTATAGATTCCTGCATTTTTGTGTGGATACATCATCTATGAAGCTTAAACGTTCTCATCCACAAGAAAGTTGATTTTTGCTCTTATACGAATAATGGAGGATCATACCGAGCAAATCTCAAGGGAGTTTTTCTGTTCTAATTCTTTTAATTTCCAGTTTTTAACCTTTGACACAAACAACGAGGACGTTGTTTAACTTAAGTGTGGGGGATGGAGAATTAGAACACTTACTTGTCCTAAACTTTTTCAAAATATGCATAAAATGCGCTTAATATATCAAAATTTAAAATTTTTTGAGCATGTTTTTGTTTAAAGTCTAAATTACATAACCGCACACATAACTCTATTCTTTCAAAAATATTAAAACTTTAGTGTGCTGGTGACTTGTAAACTTTAGAACTTGGCTTGTATACTATTCGAGACCACCATAATGAGTATTATCTATATAATTGGAGTGACTTGTCTAAATTGGTAAATTTCTAGGATTACACCCAAAAAGCCTAATACATGTTATGTGATATTAACTAACTACACTGGTTAGTTAACCCCCGTATAAACCCTTTGTTTACTCTCACTTTTAGAGTAAGATACCCCTAGAAAAACCCTCAGAGCCATTCCTTTCGTTTATTACACCTTTGTTATAATGTTTCAATACACCCTTACACCTTAGCCTACCCTGTAGATTAAAATCCGTGGTTAATTGATTTAGGCAAAGTGTGTTTCCTAACATTACCTGTGTTCGCGTGCATAATTCATTATTTTTGGTTAGGTCGGGAAATTGCACAATGCAATTGGTATGAAAGTAAATATTGTATAACTTTTAGTTTATTTTTCGTGTGTTTGCTACTTTCACTATTACAGTTATTTCTGAAAGTATGAAGAGTATGGAAAAATTATTCGGAAAAATAGTGATAGAAAAGTTGTGAAATTTTACACATATGTTGATGTCAAAAAAAAAAAAAAAAAAAAAAAAAAAAAAAAAAAAAATCGAAAAAATAGAAAAGAAAAAGAAAAAGGAAAAGTTGGAAGTTTGTTTTAGCCAACTTATGTAAAGTTTTGTATTAAGTGGGAGATATCACCACTATTTGCTGTTGTATATTATATTTATGGATTGAATGGGAGTTGGCCGTTATGGGAACGCCAACTAAGGTTATTCTTTGATTGAGATTTTGTTGAGTATAATTCGTGTCTACCTAAAGCGTGTGTTTCAAGTGTTAAAGCGTGAGTTATTCAATGATATGAGTCTTATTCATGGGATGGTTGGGAAAGTGATTAACCACACTTAGGATTTTAATTTATCTGTTTTGTTTTTTTTATTCTACACCAATTTGTATCCCAAATATTATCCACACCATATATCATTCTTCATCCAAACCTTTGATTTATTGAGATTAGGGATTTGAGCAATCTTAAGTATCGTAGTCGTGGATTCGGCTATGTATTTATGATTTTGTCGCCCTTTTTGATATAATATTATTGGTGAAGATTACTTGGTCCTATCTTTAGCCTATTCAAGTTAAGGATTTGAGCAATTGCAAGTGTCGTGGTCGTGGATTCGATCATGTATTTGTAATTTTATCGCTTTTTCTGGAATATGAGATCGATAGAGATTAAAAAGGATGATCAACCCTTAACCAACAAACCCTTTTTACCGCTTTAGACTTGTTACTCCTTGGCTTTAGTGGGGGAGATGCGTATACTTGCCAAGCCTATGATGGAATATTCGTCACAACTAAGCAACTAAACGATTTAGAATTGTTTTACATTAAAAATTATTTTGGTTTCTACTTCGTTAAGTGTTTGGTTGTGTGATTATGACAAAACGAATACGTGCTTAAATATAAAAATAAATCCTAATATCTTTTAGGATACATTTTCATATGATTAATTCTAAGGTTTACTTGGGGACAAGTAAAGTTCAAGTGGGGGGATATTTGATGAACTCAAATAAGTACATTTTATTATCATCATTTATCCTATTTATTTGACTTGTTTTATTATATTATACATGAGAATCGATACATTAATGTTTACTTTAGTAATTCTCAGGTAAAAACAAGCATTATGTGAAACTTGGCGATTTTGGACTAATTATGGAGCAAAACAAGCAAGATGTCAAAAGCCTACTGAAATCCAGAAGATCAAGCTCGTTCTACTCCAGATACGCCGCAATATACTTCTAACATACGGCGTATCACTATCAAGATTTCACCAGTTACAATCCAAGACAGCTAAAGTACATGCGCCGCATACAAAGATCAAGTTACGCCGCATCTGAAGACGGTGTACGAATATTCCAGAATATATTAATCTTGGACCCCACGCGAAGTTAAGTCAATGCGCCGCATCTATCCCTGAGACAGAAACTATAAATACCCCAAGGTCAGACGAATTTGGTGTGTGTGAAGAAATAACCCTAGAGCCGAATTCAGACGACCAAGCAGCACAAGACACACCTTAAACAAAGATACAAGAGCTGTAAGAAGGTCCTGCATGTATTCAATTCATTAAGTAGTTTTGTTTTATTGTATTAGTACACTTTAATTCATCAGGATTGATGGGCTTGTGTCATGTGACTACGGAAGATCATGCACTCCCCTTAATATTGCTTTCCCATTAATTAAAGTTTATATGTTGATGTCTTTGGTGACTTTTATTAGTGCATTGATAACCTCTGTGTCTAGCTGAGTCTTTCTTGGGTCGCCATGCCCCTTCCTCTCCTATTTGTTTTAGCGTCTCTTAAATAAATAGGATAGACATAAGTAATCATTAAGGGTTTACTCGCCGATTGATGAGTGTGTAAATACTCATCATTTTATACTTGAAAAACCCCACAAAAATAACCAAAAACACCCAAATGGACCATAAAATGTTACAAATATCCTTGGAGTGTGTTTTATGTGTTGCAGGTACAAAAAGGATTGAAAACAGGACAAATATGGACAAAACCATGCATAACTTGGAAAAGAGCCGGAAACCGAAGCCGGAAAAGTCATCATTTTAATTCGAGCTCGGAAGATCCCAAAACAGCCCTTGGATTATTTCTAGTTGGCAAAAGTGGTCCTTGAATTAACTTCACAAAATGGCAGATTTGGTCCCTGAGGTTTACAAGAATTATACTTTTGGTCCTTTTTGTTAAACCCATTTTATCCACAACAACACCCATGGACCAAGTAACTTAAACCCAGCCCAACAATTAAACCCAAAGCCCAATGAGACAAAAGACCCATACCCGGGTGATTTTTTAGCTAAACACATGATTTCCCAGGTCAACTGCTTTCCCTTGTCTTCTTCCTTTCTTTTCGCCAAATGAAACAACCAGACAAAAGCCTTCCCTGCTCCATCACCATCACTAACTCTCCCCCAAAATTTCACCCTTTTTACCACCTTCCCCATTCCCCAACACTGCTACCCTTCCCCTTATACCTCCCTACCTTCCATGTCATCGATCCACAACCTTATTGGCGCCAAAACCAAATCCAAGGACTGAGATCATCCGAACTTTAATCCTACGGCTGGGATTCTCTCCAAAGAAGCACAATTGAAGATTTACATGGTTCCCCCTCACAGAAAAAGCATAAACGGATGTGAAGACCTTAGCATAGTTCTTAGTATAAATAGTAGTCACTTGTAGCCCAAAAAGGGCAGGATTTATTTAGCTTTTAAATTTTAAGGTACTTTGTATTTTAGTTTATTTTAACTTCCAGTATTGTAGTTACTCTAATTTTTAATCCAAGATCAGTTTCTTTAAAATTCCTAGTTACTGTGTCAGCTTACTTTTCTGCTTCTTGCTTAATTTATGTTCATGTGCATGCCTTCAGTTACTTGTATGTCTATTATTGACCATTATTGCTTCATATCAGTTCAGTTAGCCTAAGTGTTAGTTTTGCTTAAAAAAATTTTGAAAAAGCCAAAAAAAAAAAGAAAAATAGTTAGTGAAAAAAAATGTTGTTTGTGGGAATCGAACCCTGGTCACTCAGGAAACAAACCCACCTCTTAACCATCTGCTCTGAGTCTTTTGTTGTTAAACTTTTGCAAAACAGTTTTATTCAACCTTGCTTTCCAACTTTAGCTTATAACCACTGATTTGCTTATTTCTCAGCTTATTTCAGTAGCTTTTTCAGTTTTCATATTTTTCATAGATTAGTTTTAGTGCAATTTTATCTCTGTTAATTTTTCATAATTTTTACTGTTAATTTAGTATTTTTAATAATTAATTTAGTTTAATTAGTTTTTAATTAGTAATAAATAATTAAAAAGTCAAAAAAATAAAATTCTTTTTTTTTTCAAAATTTTCTTTTGTCATTTAGTACGTAGATTAAATAATTTGGCACCCGTAGAGTTTATATTTCATTAATTTGACATTTTTAGATTCGCGTATTTCCCGGTTTAGTTACGTTTTTGTTTTTCTTTACGTTTTGTTAATTTATGCTTAGTAGATTTTCATGTTTAAGTTTCCCGTAGCCTATTTATTAGTTGTAATCCAAATCCAAAATCTCTCAATTTTTATATCTCAAACACGATTCACAAACCCGATTACACAAATCCCATTCATCCTTCATCGGGGATAACGACCCGAGTTACACATACTTCACTTGTGTTTCCTTGGAAAAATAATGACTTGATTTTAACCGACCACCGATAAGATTAGAGCCAACGAGAAAGGTTTAATTATATACACTTCATATAAAACTATCAATAAAGCAAGTGACAAGCTACTTAATTATCAGGACAGGTCTACTTATTGTCTCGAGTATCTATCTGTGTACGTGTTTGCTAATCGCTGATTCGTGCTCATTAGTTTAGTTTACTATTTAATCATAACCAAACAGTGCCAGTCTCTCAGGCTGAACCCCCTTGCGTTAGATTAGGTTGTATAGCTAACTTAGGATATTAAAATACTGATTAGAATAACTAGATAATACGTTCCACTCTTAGTGATCGACACTCTACTTACCATTATATTCATACTGACCGGGTACACTGCTCGTTAAGTGTGTGTGTTATTGATAAGTCGGCTAAATATAAATTTAAAACTTGAGTAGGCATTAATACTGCTAAACCGCAACGACACACACGCGCGCCCACCAAGGGGTTGGTTCAGGAGTAGGCACATGATCATTGATTGGATCTTGAGTGTCTACCTGATCACTGAGATTGTTTGGTTCTTGAGTATTTTGAACAGACTGATTAATTTGATCAGTGTTTGCATGTGCCTCAACAAACTCAGTGATGGTTGGGTTAGGTAGGTTGTGAGGGATTATGTAATAGGAGATGTTAGCATCATCTTGATACTGAGTGAAAGGATTGTTTTCAGGAAGATATTCATCAGGAGGATATCTTGAAGAGTTATCAATTCCTATCTCTTCTACTGAGGCAGTTGAGAACCTGATTGCATCAGTGCTCTCTTCAAAGGTAACATGAAATGTTTCCTCAGTCTGCTGTCTCCTTGTGTTGAACACTCTGAAGGCTTTTGACACACGTGAGTATCCCAGGAAGTATCCATCATCAGCTTTTGCATCAAATTTCCCTAAGTGATCCTTGTGATTATGAATAAACACAGGACACCCAAAGACATGAAAGTAGCTGATGTCAGGGATTCTTCCTTTGAATAACTCATATGGGGTTTTCCCATGTCTCTTGACAATGATGGATCTGTTTTGTGTATAACAGGCAGTTTTGACTGCATCAGTCCAAAAATGTTTTGAAAGGACTGATCCACATAGCATTGTCCTAGCAGCTTCAATGAGTGTTCTATTTTTCCTTTCAGCAACACCATTTTGTTCAGGTGTGTATGGAGAGGAAAAGTTTTGGGAGATACCTTTCTCATCACAAAAACATTCAAGTTCATAATTTTTGAACTCAGTCCCATTGTCAGTTCTAACCTGTTTGACCTTAATGTCATTTTGATTTTCAATGTTCTTGACAAAGGACATGATTGTTTCAGCTGCCTGACTCTTTTTTATCAGGAAGAATACCCAAGTGTATCTAGAGTATTCATCCACTATGACCAGAGTATACTTCTCATGGTTAATAGACCTTGGACTGACAGGTCCAAATAGATCCATATGGAGAAGATGTAGGCAGTTCCTGATGGAAAAGTTGGTTTTGGTTTTAAAGGATGCTCTGTGATGTTTACCTTTTTCACAAGTTGAGCATGGTTTATCCTTTGAAAACACTAGTGATGGTAAGCCAAGGACCTTGTTTTGTTTTACAAGATTGTTTATGTTTTTAAAGTTCAGGTGGGTGAGTCTCTTATGCCAAAGCCAGTTGAGTGTATTAGTGGCTTTAGCAAAGAGACAAGTTCCATCCTGAGTTAGACTGGACATGTATAATACATAAACATCTTGTCTTCTTGGTGCAATGAGGACAATTTCCTTATTTGCATTGAAGATGGTTCCTTGCTTATCATCAAACTGAACTATGTATTTTGCATCACATAGTTGACTGACACTGATCAGATTGTACTTAAGACCATTTACATAAGCTATCCTAGTAAAGACAATACCATTGCAGTTTACTGAACCATAACCTTCAGTGAGACATGATGAATTATCAGCAAATATCACTTTGGGTCCTGGTTCTTCCATATATTTGTGCAGACATTCCTTAACACCAGTCATGCTCCTTGAACATCCACTGTCTAGATGCCAAACAGGATCCCTGGCATGCCTCTGCACAAATAGTAAACTGGGTCAGTTCTTTCTAGGACTCCATTTCATGGATGGTTTGGTTTTGTAGGTCTTTATGAAAGTATTAATCGATTCATGGTCAGTGGTTGAGTGGACTGAGCTACCACATGTTTTGCATTTAGTCGCAGGGGTAGCCTCAGTAGTCTGAGAGGATTGTTTATTCATTCCTCTTCTTGACTGAATGACCCTCTCTTTTCCTGAGGATTTCTGAGTGGAACTTCCACTAGATCCATAGTGTTTGTCAATTTAACAATCCTCAGGATGATGGTCATTGATTCCACACAATGGGCAGGTTGGAAAAGGCTTGGCCTTTTGCTTCTGTTTCTGCTTAGAATCAGAAGGGTAGTTCAAGCACTGAGCCTTAAGTCCTGAAAAGTTTGACATGACTCACAAACCCGATTACACAAATCTCATTCCTCCTTCATCGGGGATAACGACCCGAGTTACACATACTTCACTTGTGTTTCCTTGGAAAAATAATGACTTGATTTTAACCGACCAAATTTTGGCGCCGCTCCCGGGGAAGGTTGTAGCGGATTTTTAAATCTCGTTTGTCGTTTCGTGTTTTATAAACCATCTTTGTGAAGGTTTATAGTATATTTGTGAATATTTTCTATAAAAAAAAAATAAAAAAAAATAAAAAAAAAATAAAAAAAAACACAAACACAAACACTTTTCCTAAAGTGTTTACAAAACCAAAAGAAAATAAAATAAATATCCTCACTTCTTTGAAGTGTTGTAAACCATTCCGAATTTCCAACAAAACGAATCGTGAGTTAATTGTTTTTCGGATTATCTTGAAATTACAACCTATACAAGTGGTTTAAGGATGGTTTGACATTAAATTGACAAACCGAAAGAGGCGGGTTTTTAATCAGCTTTCGAGCGGACCTTTGCTTCTCCGCCACTCTGCGAGTAATTTTAAGAGAAACGAGTTTCGATTGACGAATCGATCACAAAAAAAAAATTGTAATTATCCTTAAAATAAAAATACAAAAAAAAAATGAAATAATAATAATTTCATTTTCAAAATTTTGTTTTTAAACTTTTGTTGTTTTTTTTGGTGTATGAACACCCGTTCTTCTACACCCAATCTTCGTTCACCAGTTTCCGATCCCGAAAGAATTATTCGTCAAGGTCGACGTCTTGATTTTCAAGACGACGAAGACATGGAAACGAATATAAACAATGATGGGCCAGCTCCCGATCTCCGAACGATGGAGGAGTTGTGCCAACCAACCATGCAAGGACGAGGCGGACCTATTGCTCCCGTCAACATCCAAGCCGCGGATTTTGGACTTAAACATCATATGATCCAACAAGTCCAAACTTCGTGCCAATTTCATGGTTTGCCGGGTGAAGATGCAAACAAGCATCTCGATAAATTCATCACGGTAACCCAAAGTATGAAACAGCAAGGGGTCACCGATGACGCCCTTCGCTTATATCTTTTTCCTTATTCGTTGACGCATCATGCCACCGCTTGGTTTGATCGTCTTCCCAAGAATTCAATTCATAGTTTCGATGAAATGACTTCAAAATTCTTGGCAAAATATTTCCCACCATCGATGGTGACGAAATTGAGGAACGATATAAGCAACTTTCGCCAGCTTCTCGATGAATCTTTATTCGAAGCTTGGGAACGTTATAAGCTATCCATTGATCGATGTCCTAATCATAATATGTTGCTTGTTACCATAATAGACACATTCTATAATGGTTTAACATTACGACATCGTGAAACGATCAATGCTGCGGCCGGTGGTACCTTTATGAAAAGGCGACCCGAAGAGTGCTATGATTTAATTGAAAACATGACCGCCCACCACAATTATTGGGATTCCTCCGCCGAGAGGAATGAGTCATCTAAATCTATCACTACGGACTCTTCATCCGAGATAGCTTCACTCACTAAAAGAATGGATGATTTATCCACTGCTGTTTTGAGGCTACATCAAAATAACCTTCAAAACAACAATCAACAAGCAAATGTGGTGAATCAAAGCTGTGTAACATGTGGTGGTCCACACCCATATTTTGAGTGTCCAGCCACCGGTGGCAACACTCAAGAGAGCGTTTATGCTGCTTCGGGATCCTATAATCAGGGAGGTAACACTTACCAACCCCAATGAGACCGTAATCTGTTAAGCTATCGCTCCAACAATTTTCTTGGACCACCCGGCTTTAACCCTCAAAATCCAAATGGGCAAAACCGAAATGCCCAATTCAATCAAAACCAAAACCGAATGAACCAAGGTTTCCAAGGTTTTCAAAATCAAGGTAATCACCAAGGTTTTCAAAACCAAGGAAATCAAAACCGAGTTCAAAATCAGGGAAATTTCAACCAAAATCTGGGGAACGTTCAAAACCGAGGACAAAATTTCAATCAAAACCAAGGTTTTAACCAAAATCAAACGTCCACTGAGGAATTGTTGAAACAATTCATGAAATCCCAAGATGAAACCAATCGGTTGATGGCCACCCAAATAAATGAGATCAGAAAATCTTTAAATGATCGACCCTCGGGCTCAGGAACTCTTCCTAGCACCACGATCGCTAACCCGAGGGGCGATGTGAAGGCGATCACAACAAGGAGTGGTGTCCAATATAATGGACCCAAAATTCCAACTACCTCTTCTTCTCTTCCTCCAAAGGTAGTTGAAATTGAGACCGAGGAGACAACGGACAAAGTGCATTCTTCAAGTTCACAAAGTACCGCACACGTCCAACCTTCGGTGGTCCCAACCCAAATTCCGGAACCCGATGTTCCGAAGTCTCAACCTAAACCTTCTATCCCATACCCATCTAGACTTAATGACCAAAAGCTCCGCGAAAAAGCTAGTATCCAAATTGAGAAGTTTTTACAAATCTTTCAAGATTTACACTTCGATATTAGCTTCGCGGATGCTCTTCTTCTCATGCCAAAGTTTGCTAAGTAACAAAGAAAAATTATTTGAACTAGCAAAAACTCCTCTAAATGAGAATTGCTCGGCGGCTCTCCTTAAAAAGCTTCCGGAAAAGCTTGGAGATCCAGGAAAATTTCTCATTCCTTGTGATTTTCCGGGCATGGTTCAATGCTACGCCTTGGCCGATCTTGGTGCAAGCATTAACCTTATGCCGCTGTCCGTTTGGAACAAGCTTTCTCTACCCCCACTTACTCCCACATGTATGACTCTTGAGCTAGCCGATAGGACTCTTACTAGTCCTAAAGGTGTAGCCGAAGATGTTTTTGTGAAAGTGGGGAAGTTCCATTTCCCGGCTGATTTCGTCGTGGTAGATTTTGATGCCGACCCCCGAGTTCCTCTTATACTTGGAAGATCTTTCTTGAGGACGGGTCGGGCATTGATTGATGTTTATGGTGAGGAACTCACCTTACGTGTTGATGATCAAGCTGTGACATTTAAGCTTGATCAAATTATAAGATACTCCTCCACTCACGATGATACATCGGTTAATCGTATTGATGTGATTGATGTTGCTTCTGAGGAGTATGCTCAGGAAATTTTAGGATTTGTAAACAAATCCTTGAGTGGCAATCCCACTCCTCCTTCTTTTCAACCTATTCTTTCCGACTCTTCCCCTTCCCTCACTCCGTTTGAGGGAAGTGATTTCATTTTGGAAGAGATCGAGGCCTATCTTAAGGATGATTCAATTTCACCGGAAATTGATTATGCTGACATTGATCTGGAGGGAGATATTCTCTTGCTTGAGAAATTGCTTAATGATGATCCATCACCTTCTCTCCCTCCGAAGAAAATTCAAATTGAAGAAATCAAAGAACTTGAGCCAACTAATCCTCCGGAGCCCGAGCTCAAGGATTTACCTCCTCATCTTGAATATGCTTTTCTAGAAAATGATGACAAATTTCCCGTCATTATTTCTAAAGAATTAAAAGATGAGGAGAAGGTTCAACTTCTTGATGTGCTTAAGAAGCACAAGAGTGCCATTGCTTGGCAACTCTCGGATATCAAGGGTATTGACCCTAGATTTTGTACTCACAAAATCTTGATGGAGGATGACTTCAAACCCACGGTTCAACAACAAAGAAGGGTGAATCCGAAAATTCATGAGGTGATAAAAAAGGAGGTTCTAAAACTCCTTGATGCCGGAATGATTTACCCCATTTCTGATAGCCCGTGGGTTAGTCCCATCCATTGTGTCCCCAAAAAGGGGGTATGACCGTTGTTACCAACGAAGAAAATGAGTTGATTCCTACACGCCTCGTCACGGGATGGAGAGTATGTATTGATTATCGAAAACTCAATGATGCTACCCGTAAAGACCATTTTCCGCTTCCTTTTATGGATCAAATGCTTGAGCGTTTAGCGGGAAATGAGTTCTATTGTTTTCTTGATGGCTTTTCCGGGTATTTTCAAATACCAATTGATCCCCAAGATCAGGAAAAGACCACCTTTACGTGCCCCTACGGAACATTTGCTTATCGACGTATGCCTTTCGGCTTATGCAATGCTCCGGGCACGTTCCAAAGGTGCATGATGGCTATATTTCACGATATGATCGAGAAAACAATGGAGGTCTTTATGGATGATTTTTCGGTGTACGGAAATTCTTTCTCTTCTTGCCTCTCCCATTTAGACAAAATGCTTAAACGGTGCGAAGACACCAATCTTGTTCTAAATTGGGAGAAGTGCCACTTTATGGTCAAAGAGGGCATTGTCCTCGGCCATAAAATTTCTAATGCCGGGATTGAGGTAGATAAATCCAAAGTCGATGTTATCGCTAAGCTACCTCATCCCACCACTGTAAAAGGAATCCGAAGTTTCCTTGGTCATGCCGGTTTCTACAGACAATTTATTCAAGACTTCTCTAAAATCGCCCGGCCTCTGACCCGTCTTCTTGAAAAAGATGCTCCATTCTTCTTCTCTCCCGAATGCATCAAAGCATTCGGGATTCTTAAAAAGAAATTGACTGAAGCACCAATTTTAGTTGCCCCCGATTGGGACTTGCCATTTGAGCTCATGTGTGATGCTAGTGATTATGCTATTGGGGCAGTCCTGGGGCAACGGAAATCTAAGCACTTTCAGCCGATACACTATGCTAGCAAGACAATGACCGAGGCTCAATCTCATTATACTACTACCGAGAAAGAGTTATTGGCCGTTGTCTATGCTTTTGAGAAATTTAGACCATATCTCGTCTTATCTAAGACCATAGTGTATACGGATCACTCGGCTCTTAAGTATCTTCCTGCTAAGCAAGATGCTAAGCCGAGATTGCTTCGGTGGATTCTCCTCCTACAAGAATTTGATGTCACTATTCGTGATAAAAAAGGAGCGGAGAATCTCACCGCCGATCATTTGTCTAGACTTGAAAATCCCCATCAAAGTGATCTCGAGAAAAAGGAAATTACCGAAACATTTCCTCTCGAGACACTTGGGATGATTTCTTTGAAAGATGATCCGAGTACCCCATGGTTTGCCGACTTTGCAAATTACCATGCGGGGAATTTTGTTGTAAAAGGGATGTCGTCCCAACAGAAAAAGAAATTCTTTAAAGATGTGAAACATTATTTTTGGGACGACCCCTACTTGTTTAAAGTATGTGCCGATCAAGTGATTAGACGGTGTGTTCACGGCCAAGAAGCCGGTGACATTCTCATGGCTTGCTATAATGGACCCACGGGGGGGCATCATGGCCCGAACTACACCGCCAAAAAAGTCTTTGATTCGGGTTTCTATTGGCCGACGATTTATCGTGATGCCCACGACTTGGTGAGGTCTTGTGACTCTTGCCAACGTCAAGGAAAAATCTCACAAAAGGACGAAATGCCTCAAAATGCAATTCAAGTTTGTGAGATCTTTGACGTGTGGGGCATCGACTTTATGGGCCCGTTCCCGTCTTCACGAGGGAACAAGTATATACTCGTGGCGGTCGATTATTTGTCTAAATGGGTGGAAGCGAAAGCGCTCCCCACCAACGACGCCCGAGTAGTTGTGAAATTTTTGAAATCTCTATTTGCTCGGTTTGGAGCTCCCCGTGCTATCATTAGTGATCGCGGTACGCACTTTTGTAATGACCAATTCGCAAAAGTCATGCTTAAGTACGGTGTCACTCACCGTCTTGCGACCGCGTATCACCCACAAACAAGTGGGCAAGTGGAAGTTTCAAACCGTGGATTGAAAAGAATTCTTGAAAGGACCGTAGGGGAAAATCGTGCCTCTTGGTCGGACAAATTAGATGATGCACTATGGGCTTTCCGTACGGCTTACAAAACACCCATCGGGTGTACTCCTTATAAGCTTGTGTACGGAAAGGCGTGTCATCTGCCAATCGAGCTTGAGCACAAAGCCTATTGGGCCTTGAAGCATGCAAATTTTGACCTAAAGACCGCGGGATCACCGAAAGCTTCAATTGAATGAATTAAATGAGCTTCGGGATCAAGCCTACGAGAACTCTTTAATCTACAAAGAGAAAACAAAGAGAATTCATGACTCCAAAATCAAGAACCGCGTTTTTAACGTTGGTGATCGAGTCCTCCTCTTCAATTCTCGATTAAAGATTTTCTCGGGCAAATTAAAAACCCGTTGGTCTGGGCCGTTCACCATCACCCAAGTTTTTCCATATGGAACCGTCGAGTTATCTCAAACCGACGGTCCCAACTTCAAAGTGAACGGCCATAGGTTGAAGCATTACTTTGGAGGGGACATACCATCCACGGTTGTCCCGAATCTCCAAACTTTCCCCATGGACCAATGAATTCGGGGTCGAGTCAAGCTAGTGACTCGGTAAACAAAAACATTAGCATTACATGGGTGACAACCCATGTTTCTGATTTCTTTCTACTTTCTAACAACTAAGTGTGGGGGGATGCCTCTACTGTGTTTTTTTTTTGTGGTTGTTTGCTCGTGTTTTCAGGATTCCCTAAGATCGTGATGATTGACGCGCCTGTTTTCAATCCAGCCGCCCAATATCCGATCTTATTACTAACAATTATCTAGGGATATCTTTTCTTTAAATCCTTTTTAAAAAACCGGAGATTTCTTTTCCACACTTGGCTCTTGGTATTACCTTTTTACGTTCTAAATGTCGGCATAATAGCCGGTACTTTGAATATTGAGGGCAATATTCAATTCTAAGTGTGGGGGGGAATTCTCCCGAATTTTGTCACATTGTACCTTCTAGTGCCCTAGTACCCCCGTTTTGGCCTAAATTTTAAATTTTTTGTCATAAAAAAGAAGTGCTTTGCACCAAAAAAGAAAAACATCAATAAAAGTGTGCTAGTCTTGATTAGGTTAGAACAAAGGGAATCCCGACTCTGCTAGAGTGTTGATCTAGCTGCTTCCTTAATGTTTAGACTAAGGTTTTATGATTTGTGCAAATGAAAATGCTAAGCGTAGAATAGTGATTGCGTGGTTTTGTAACCTTACAACAGGTTTTACCTCTCGAGGGATCTCAAGAGGCTTACAACCCCACCAGGCAGTGTACCTGACCGATGTAGTATAGTGTAGTGGTAAGTACGGGGGATTGATCGTTCTCCACAGGGAATAGTGTTCGTTAGGTATGAAAGGCTACTCTAATTAGGTCTAAGGGTTGAGGAAGATTCTTTTTTATGTTTTTATAGTTTTTATGAAAGCAAGTAAAATCTCGGGTTTGAAGGAGTGGGCGGAATTAGTTGCTAGTCAACTAACCCAAAATTACTACGGATGCAAATAAAATAAAATAACAAAAATGAAATGTGGTGAGAAACTTATGTGTAGAGAAATGTGTTTACTTAGATTTCCTTACTCCCTAACTATCTTTTACCGGTTAATTAGTGTGTATTAGTCGCGTGGATGACGGGTGTATTCCTTAATACCATTCGTGGGGTGGCGTACTTACTTCCCCAACTCTACAAGCTCCTACTTCACTCCTATGTCGAGCCGGCTAGGAAGCTCCTAACATGGGATCACTAGAATTCGCTTGTGCATTAAATACAACCATAAAAACCTTTAGTACGCGTTTGGTTCATGTTTCTTAAGACGTTCAAGCAAGTTACCGAATAGGAAGTTAGCCAGTTTTCTTAAGCCTAACATAGATAAACAATCATCCAATACAACTAACAACACACTAACAACCAATAATCAATAGCTAAGTTTCATTAGATCTAAGCAAACACAAGATAAAATTAGCCTAACATGTTAAACAAAAGACAAGAATAAGATAGAATCAAACAACACATAGACATATTGAATGATTAATTGATAACTTATCTTTCAATGAAACATGGAAGATCTCAAGGCAAAAAGCCCTGAAAAAGTAGCTAAAATCGTCTTAGGGTTTTCTCCCAAAATTCCACACACTAAGCTCTCCTCAATGACAAAAGATTAGAAAACTATATATAGATTTTTGGATCTGACGGCGTCACCTTATGGAGTGTGACGCCGTCACCTCGCCGCTTCTAGGGTTCCCGGATGACCTTCTTGACGCCGTCCCTCTTTAGCTCTTCAAAAATCCATTCTGGCTTATCAAGGCTTGACGCCGTCGAACCATGAACGTGACGCCGTCCCCTTATGATTTAAGCCGTGACGCCCTTGATCAAGTTAAAGCGTGACGCCGTCAGAATTCACATGCTATTTTCACTGGCTTATCATGAGTAAATTTCACGTCCAACTTTTCTTGCCAAAGCATGACGCCGTCCAGAGTAAATTGTGACGCCGTCAAGAGTAACTTTTAGCCGATTTTTGAGACTTTGTCGTTTTCTTCACTTTAATGCTCCAAAAACGTCCAAAATGCCTCCTTTTCCAGATTTCTCCTCAAAAGTACCTAAAATGACAAAAGGAACGATTTAGGGCAATATTTGATCAAATAAATACGATTTAAGGCTTAAATGACCCCTTAAAAGCGGTACACTTTTCGCTTCATCAAATACCCTTACACTTGAGATTTGCTTGTCCTCAAGCAAATGCGCTTTTATTCTAATCAAAATACAAGCTAGGGGTCATTTAATGCTAACATAAAAGTAATTACAACAAATAATCGTTCCACTTCAATCATAATAAGCACGGAGATTACATACTAGCACCTCACAAGTAGTGTTTAGATACTCACATCTCTCAAGTGTCATCAAAATAAATCTCATAAATGAAAACGGAAAATATCTCTCACTACCTGTCATAGCAAATAGATTACCATAGGCTTGGGAAAGGATCGAAAACCTCCTCCACTAGGCGTAAGCACCTAAGATAAACTATCAAAGAGGGCTTTTAAATGGGTTATAACGTTAGGTGTAGGGAAAAGGAAAACACGGTTTTGTTGGATAAAGGATATTTTACTGGTGGCGAGTTAAAAATCTTGATCAATTACATGTACTATACAATGTTGCTAAGCCAAGACTAGACTCGATCTTAAGCTAATGATAAAATAACAAAATAACAAAAATATAAAATAAACATAAAATAAAACGGGATGGTAGTCCGTATGTTTTTTTCTATTTTTCATTTTCTCATTTTTTTTTGTATTTTTCTTGATTTTTTTTTTTTTTTTTTTTTTTTTTTTTTTTTTTTTTTTTTTTTTGTGCATACACTTTTGCCCTACCATCCAAAATAATACATCATAGGGGCATTGCATTCCCCTTACACTTGAACTTTTACATAACTTTACAAATACTAATCTAACGACTCGAATTAAGATAATTGAAAAACTTGGAGTACTTTTAAAACATTTAGCACATATGGGGGTAATAAATGATGTTCTTCCCCGTTACTCCATTACACTAGTACTTTACCCATGAGTCCCAATCGTCCCAAAACAATATGTACAAGGATATGACTCGACTTAGCAACCATGTAATCAATTAGATAATTAACTTGGGTTTAAACAAATGTTGTAACAATAATGCACTAAAGATGAGTGCATACAAGGTAGGCTAAGGCGATTTGGGTGTACATTTTAGTGGGGTGTAACAAATTCTTCCTTTAAGTAAAATGCTTAAAGGTCGAAACGAAAAGATAGGCTCTGAGGGGTGTACTAGGGGTATCGTGTACTAAAAATGAGTACAACGCAAAGGGTGTGGGAGAATTACTTGACCAATGTAGCCAAAGTAATTATAACAAAAACACAGGTGTAAAACAATGGGTTAATCCTAATGCCTCTTATCATGTAGTAAATCTAACTACACGAATGTAGTCTCACTTGTGGCCTTGGAATGGTCCTAACGCAAGTTCTAGAATCTAAGTGCTACCGGTACACACATCATAGCATAAATGCTTTTCCTACCAATTCTAGGGGCGAACCTCACATATTTGGGGGTGGAAAATTTTTTAGTGGTACGGTTTTTGTGCTAGTCATATAACTCCTATCCGTGAGACGCTCATTAAGATCAAAGTTTCACTCCTATGTGTTGTAAAAAATTTTAAATTTGGCACTTAAAGTTACCTTAACAAGTATTTCTCTCAGTTTTATTACACATCTACTATTAAACAAACAAAAATCAAGCGCAATGGCATTCTCTAAAATCGTACTTTTACCCTCCCCTTACACTTAAGATGAACATTGTCCCCAATGTTCAAATAATAAGATGTAAAAGCAAAAAGTAAAAGAATGAAATCAAATACTCCCCTGATTCGCTCGGTGGATAATGAAATTACACGGTTAAATCTTCCTCCAAAGAGAATGTTGAAGCTCCATGACTAATGCATCGCCACAAGCTTGATCCAAAAACATTTCCTTGTCCAAAATAACCTGTTAAACCTGAGAAAACAAACACGAAAACCTGCATAACATCGGCGGGATAAAATCTATATATAAGGATATAATACTTGTGGAATGATAATTTTGCAGATTCCTGGAGATTATAAGTTGGAGATTTAATAAAAACTTTTTATGAAAACAAAACTTTCAAAAATTTCTGGAAATTAAATCTGACGCCGTCAGGTTATAACCCCTGACGCCGTCAGAAATGACCTGACAAAAATTTTCATTTTAAGTTTCCGGAAAATTTCTGGAAAAACCTTTACCTTACTTCCTGGAAATCCTGCAAAACCTCATTATGACTCGATACAAGCATTTGACTCAAACAAATACGAATATGTATGCTAATTTATTATTATTACGATTCATGTTCATTTGTGTTCTAATAAACCGATTTAGATTTCCCTTACACTTATCTTTTGCAAAATACCTTTATATGTAGTTAAGACGAAGTTAAAAACAACATAAAGCATTTTCACAAATTAGTTTTGAACATGAATCAATAATAATAAAAATTAAACACACATACGGAAACAAATAAAAACAAACAAACAAATAAATAAACACACAAAGCAAATAAAACAAATAAAGCTTGGGTTGCCTCCCAAGAAGCGCTTTTCTTTATTAACGAGTCTTGTAGCTAGACTCAAAGTCACGTACATTACGTGACTCCATCATCGGTCACGGTTCCTAGGCCATTCTCTTTTGATCCTCTATTAGAATCACTTTCATAGTAAAGGTATTTCGGGTCCACGTGATCAAAAGGATTGTTTCGGTATTTAGAACTAAGTTCCTTATCGTGCTTAAAGAATCCGCTTGACAGGTCAAAAGTGTCCTTACATCCCCTTCTCACATCATCATCACATAACACGAGTTGGGAACTTAACCCATCGAGCCCTTTATAATCAATCTCCTTGAATTCTCTCATCTTGTAAGGCGTTTGGTATGAGATTTCCCTAATCCCATCGGTGAAAGTCATGATCCCATTGAGCTCGTCCACAACCAAGCTTGTGGCCTGGCAAAAAGGTGCCCCAAAAACAACTTGTGATAACCTGGGATCGATGTACTCTTCGATATTATCGACGATTGCGAAGCTCATAGTGAATGTCATATTTCCTACAAACACCTGTATATCATCATCTATGCCGATGTCGTCCTTCCCTTTATGAATCATCCCCCATCTGCAAATGTTGTTATAATGAAACAAGGACATCACATTTTTGGGTAAACATGTGTCAATGTAAACATTATAAAATTGCTGGTGACCAATCATGCAAGGTATTTTGAGATTATTTGGATCATGTTGCTTAATTCGGCCAGGCCTTCTACCGTGTAACCCCCATGTGTTGCCACTTGCTGATGGTTGATACTCATACACTTCTTCACAGCCATCCTGAAAAATCACTTTCCTGACACCATCGGTAAATAATGCACTCCTATCACCCTCATCGAGTATCACTCCCGTTGCTTTTATGAATGGTTTGCCTAGAACAAGGCCAGTTAAGGATGGGCTGATGATAGAATTCATGCTATTAATTACAGTTAACTCGATATGAAAGAGGAACTTTTCTATCACAATTGGTACCCTCCTTATTACCCCGATGATATTAGACCCTTCATATTTGACTTGTTCAGTGAAGGCTTCATTATATAGAGAAAGGGATATTGCGCTTATAGAAGAGTTGGGGTTTATGTAGGCATCTTTTATAAACTTTTTCCTAGTGGTGCAAGAAATCTTAAAGACCCTAGGAGCGCCATCCTCTATTCTCTCTCCGAATCCCATAGGCGACCTTGCCGTGCCCCTCTCAAGTTCCTCTACCAGGGGGCGGTCTAGCAGTCCTGCGAGCCCATGAGGCCTTTCGGATTTCTCTTCCGAGCCCTCCTCATCACTCACCTCTATTGTACTCGAGTTCTTTGGTGAGTCTAGATAGTCGTCGGGCGCCTCGGGTTTCTTTTCGAGAACTTCACCCTCCATTTCATTGTCCACATTCTTGGCTGTCTGTTGGTCCAAATTTGGTTTAGGAACAGGTATTGTTGTAATGGTGTTCACGAAGTGGAGAGGTTTCGAAGGGGTATGAGTATCTCCTGTTTTTTTTTTCGTTTTGTGATATGTATTTGAAGAGTTTACTAGGGTGCTTGATTTTTACAGGAGGGGGTGTTTGGTGGGTTACTGTAACAGATTTGATCTCATTAACTCGTGCCAACTCACAAGTTGACTCGCCAGCAAGGCGATCATTGATAACCTTTAACAGGTTATCAACCTTGTTGTTCATATCAACTTGCTGTTGTCTGAATTGATTCTCAAGTTTGGAAAGCTGTATTTCTTGAGAGAGAATGAATTTTTGCAGTGATTCCTCGCGATTTTGTTGTTTATGCGTGTGTCGCTGAGGATAATGTTCAGACCAGGTGAGCGGGGTAGAGTCATTGAATGATATGCTACGAGTTTGGTTCCAACTAAAATTTGGCTTATTCTTCCATGCCTCATACCCATCTTCGGAATTTTTGGGCCCATAATTAGTGGCGAGCCACTTATCTCCCGCCTTATCGATTCGCGAGGATGCGAATTCTTTGAAAGCCTGTTTGGGAAGTTCCATGCAGTCATGAGTGTCGTGGGGACCACTACATAATTTACACGAAGAAGTGATTTTGTTCACTTGGCTTGAAGGTTTAGGAGCCTCGTAAGATTTCATGAGAAACTTGACTTGGTCTTCAAGTTCTATGATCCTACGGTCGGAAGTGCTTGAATTGTTCGAGGGCAAAGATATTGCCTTGACCGTTTTATTCAAATCACGGGGGTCACTCCAACTTTCGTTGTCATAAAGAGCAAGATCCTCTAGGAGAGCCCATGATTGTTCCGCACTTAGATCACGTAGCTTGCCACCGGCCGCTTGGTCAATGGTTTGCCTCGTGGAGAGATTGATATGGTCATAGAAGATTTGGACTTGGAGCCAAAGTTCTATGCCATGGTGAGGGACTTTTTGGAGTAAGTCCTTGAATCGAGTCCATGCCTCGTAGAGAGTTTCGCCTTGACGTTGTTGGAACATCAAGATATCATTCCTTAGCTTGGTAGTTCTTCCCGGTGGGAAAAACTGAGCAAGGAAACGAGTGGTGAGATCATCCCAAGAGGTGATGGATCCTGCGGGTTGACGTTCTAGCCACTGACTAGCTTGGTCCCGCAAAGAGAATTGGAAGAGACGCAATCGGGTCGTCTCTCGAGTGGCAACATCAAGGTCTATAGAATCAACGATTTTAAGAAAGTCCTTGAGATGTTGATTAGGATCTTCAGAACGAAGTCCATGGAATGCGCATCCACTTTGCACCAACCGGATGGTGTCGGATCGCAAGGGTGTGATATTGGCTCCTTGAGTGAGCTCAATGGTGTTTCGATAGCCATGGTGGCTAGGACGGGAATACTCTCCTAAAGTACGGGCTCTAGGAGGTGGTTGTAGTTGTTGTGGTGGTGGGTTGTGGGGGTTAAGGATATTACCATCTTCCATGATGTCGGACGGTAATGGTTACGAACAAAGACACGAAGAAAATAGATAGACTAAAGAAAATCTAGAAAAATAAAATAAAAATCTCACTAGAAGGGAATCTAGTGAGTAGACCTAATAGAAATAAAAATTCAACCTAAACAATAACTATTCCCCGGCAGCGGCGCCAAAAACTTGATTGCGTGGTTTTGTAACCTTACAACAGGTTTTACCTCTCGAGGGATCTCAAGAGGCTTACAACCCCACCAGGCAGTGTACCTGACCGATGTAGTATAGTGTAGTGGTAAGTACGGGGGATTGATCGTTCTCCACAGGGAATAGTGTTCGTTAGGTATGAAAGGCTACTCTAATTAGGTCTAAGGGTTGAGGAAGATTCTTTTTTATGTTTTTATAGTTTTTATGAAAGCAAGTAAAATCTCGGGTTTGAAGGAGTGGGCGGAATTAGTTGCTAGTCAACTAACCCAAAATTACTACGGATGCAAATAAAATAAAATAACAAAAATGAAATGTGGTGAGAAACTTATGTGTAGAGAAATGTGTTTACTTAGATTTCCTTACTCCCTAACTATCTTTTACCGGTTAATTAGTGTGTATTAGTCGCGTGGATGACGGGTGTATTCCTTAATACCATTCGTGGGGTGGCGTACTTACTTCCCCAACTCTACAAGCTCCTACTTCACTCCTATGTCGAGCCGGCTAGGAAGCTCCTAACATGGGATCACTAGAATTCGCTTGTGCATTAAATACAACCATAAAAACCTTTAGTACGCGTTTGGTTCATGTTTCTTAAGACGTTCAAGCAAGTTACCGAATAGGAAGTTAGCCAGTTTTCTTAAGCCTAACATAGATAAACAATCATCCAATACAACTAACAACACACTAACAACCAATAATCAATAGCTAAGTTTCATTAGATCTAAGCAAACACAAGATAAAATTAGCCTAACATGTTAAACAAAAGACAAGAATAAGATAGAATCAAACAACACATAGACATATTGAATGATTAATTGATAACTTATCTTTCAATGAAACATGGAAGATCTCAAGGCAAAAAGCCCTGAAAAAGTAGCTAAAATCGTCTTAGGGTTTTCTCCCAAAATTCCACACACTAAGCTCTCCTCAATGACAAAAGATTAGAAAACTATATATAGATTTTTGGATCTGACGGCGTCACCTTATGGAGTGTGACGCCGTCACCTCGCCGCTTCTAGGGTTCCCGGATGACCTTCTTGACGCCGTCCCTCTTTAGCTCTTCAAAAATCCATTCTGGCTTATCAAGGCTTGACGCCGTCGAACCATGAACGTGACGCCGTCCCCTTATGATTTAAGCCGTGACGCCCTTGATCAAGTTAAAGCGTGACGCCGTCAGAATTCACATGCTATTTTCACTGGCTTATCATGAGTAAATTTCACGTCCAACTTTTCTTGCCAAAGCATGACGCCGTCCAGAGTAAATTGTGACGCCGTCAAGAGTAACTTTTAGCCGATTTTTGAGACTTTGTCGTTTTCTTCACTTTAATGCTCCAAAAACGTCCAAAATGCCTCCTTTTCCAGATTTCTCCTCAAAAGTACCTAAAATGACAAAAGGAACGATTTAGGGCAATATTTGATCAAATAAATACGATTTAAGGCTTAAATGACCCCTTAAAAGCGGTACACTTTTCGCTTCATCAAATAGTTAGTTTTCTTTAGAGCTTATACAAGTAATCTATGGCTTTTTCTCCCATAAGCTAACTAATCTGACTTAATAAGTGCTTATTTTCAAACGTTTGAACATAAAAAATTATTTTTTCATACGATTTTGAAAAATACTAGTTCAAGGCTTTATTTAAACTTCGGAACAAGCATATGTCAAAATAATGCAAAAATGAAAGTGAGACGTTGCTTGAAAATTGCAAAAGTTAAGTAATAAATGTAGGTGCTAAAAAAATAAGCTAAGCTTCAAGATCGGCCCTTGGATCCTCATTTCAGGAATGTCTAGAGTCTTGGAATTCTCCGTTGTAACGGCCCTTGGATCCTTACTTCCGAAAGGCGGTTAGGTCTTGGCTACCCTCTTACACCGGCCCTTGGACCTCTAATTCAGGAATGTGTGAGGTCTTGGATCCCGTGAAACTCCGTTAGCTTATGTTGCACAAGTAAAAAAAAAAAAAAAAAAAAAAAAAAAAAAAAAAAAAAAAAAGGTTGAGAAAATGAAATAAAAATGTATGTGATAAATAAAGTTTTGAGATTTGCTTGTTGTGAATTTTAAATCTATCTTTTAACTAGTATTAGTCAAAGTTTTATAAAAACGTCGATTTTTTGTGATCAAAATTTTGAAAATCAAGCACATTCACCTAAATTAAATAAATTGTGGGAGTGAAAAGTTAAGTTTCGGCTTACATAGATTATTAGTATAAGTAGTGTTAGCATTTTACAAAAACATTTGCACATTGAGTTTAAGCTTAGTTGGGAGTATAAAAAAGAGGATGACGATTACAATTCCCTGGAGACACCCATTTTGTGTGAATCCCGTTCCATGATACCATTTTTGACAATCAAGCATTTTATCTACTTTTGATTTAGTTTAAATTTCTTGCAATGAATAAAAAGTCAAAACGGGGTATACTTGGTCCTTTCATTACTTCATATGATTGGATTGCTAGGGACTAGCAATCGCTTAGTGTGGGGGATTTTGATGAGTGTGTAAATACTCATCATTTTATACTTGAAAAACCCCACAAAAATAACCAAAAACACCCAAATGGACCATAAAATGTTACAAATATCCTTGGAGTGTGTTTTATGTGTTGCAGGTACAAAAAGGATTGAAAATAGGACAAATATGGACAAAACCATGCATAACTTGGAAAAGAGCCGGAAACCGAAGCCGGAAAAGTCATCATTTTAATTCGAGCTCGGAAGATCCCAAAACAGCCCTTGGATTATTTCTAGTTGGCAAAAGTGGTCCTTGAATTAACTTCACAAAATGGCAGATTTGGTCCCTGAGGTTTACAAGAATTATACTTTTGGTCCTTTTAGTTAAACCCATTTTATCCACAACAACACCCATGGACCAAATAACTTAAACCCAGCCCAACAATTAAACCCAAAGCCCAATGAGACAAAAGACCCATACCCGGGTGATTTTAGCTAAACACATGATTTCCCAGGTCAACTGCTTTCCCTTGTCTTCTTCCTTTCTTCCCGCCAAATGAAACAACCAGACAAAAGCCTTCCCTGCTCCATCACCATCACTAACTCTCCCCCAAAATTTCACCCTTTTTACCACCTTCCCCATTCCCCAACACTGCTACCCTTCCCCTTATACCTCCCCACCTTCCATGTCATCAATCCACAACCTTATAGGCGCCAAAACCAAATCCAAGGACTGAGATCATCCAAACTTTAATCCTACGGCTGGGATTCTCTCCAAAGAAGCACAATTGAAGATTTACATGGTTCCCCCTCACAGAAAAAGCACAAACGGATGTGAAGACCTTAGCATAGTTCTTAGTATAAATAGTAGTCACTTGTAGCCCAAAAAGGGCAGGATTTATTTAGCTTTTAAATTTTAAGGTACTTTGTATTTTAGTTTATTTTAACTTCCAGTATCGTAGTTACTCTAATTTTTAATCCAAGATCAGTTTCTTTAAAATTCCTAGTTACTGTGTCGGCTTACTTTTCTGCTTCTTGCTTAATTTGTGTTCATGTGCTTGCCTTCAGTTACTTGTATGTCTATTATTGACCATTATTGCTTCATATCAGTTCAGTTAGCCTAAGTGTTAGTTTTGCTTAAAAAAATTTTGAAAAAGCCAAAAAAAAAGAAAAATAGTTAGTGAAAAAAAATGTTGTTTGTGGGAATCGAACCCTGGTCACTCAGGAAACAAACCCACCTCTTAACCATCTGCTCTGAGTCTTTTGTTGTTAAACTTTTGCAAACAGTTTTATTTAACCTTGCTTTCCAACTTTAGCTTATAACCACTGATTTACTTATTTCTCAGCTTATTTCAGTAGCTTTTTCAGTTTTCATATTTTTCATAGATTAGTTTTAGTGCAATTTTATCTCTGTTAATTTTTCATAATTTTTACTGTTAATTTAGTATTTTTAATAATTAATTTAGTTTAATTAGTTTTTAATTAGTAATAAATAATTAAAAAGTCAAAAAAAAAAAAATTCTTTTTTTTTTCAAAATTTCCTTTTGTCATTTAGTACGTAGGAAAAATAATTTGGCACCCGTAGAGTTTATATTTCATTAATTTGACATTTTTAGATTCGCGTATTTCCCGGTTTAGTTACGTTTTTGTTTTTCTTTACGTTTTGTTAATTTATGCTTAGTAGATTTTCATGTTTAAGTTTCCCGTAGCCTATTTATTAGTTGTAATCCAAATCTAAAATCTCTCAATTTTTATATCTCAAACACGATTCACAAACCCGATTACACAAATCCCATTCATCCTTCATCGGGGATAACGACCCGAGTTACACATACTTCACTTGTGTTTCCTTGGAAAAATAATGACTTGATTTTAACCGACCACCGATAAGATTAGAGCCAACGAGAAAGGTTTAATTATATACACTTCATATAAAACTATCAATAAAGCAAGTGACAAGCTACTTAATTATCAGGACAGGTCTACTTATTGTCTCGAGTATCTATCTGTGTACGTGTGTGCTAATCGCTGATTCGTGCTCATTAGTTTAGTTTACTATTTAATCATAACCAAACAGTGTCAGTCTCTCAGGCTGAACCCCCTTGCGTTAGATTAGGTTGTATAGCTAACTTAGGATATTAAAATACTGATTAGAATAACTAGATAATACGTTCCACTCTTAGTGATCGACACTCTACTTACCATTATATTCATACTGACCGGGTACACTGCTCGTTAAGTGTGTGTGTTATTGATAAGTCGGCTAAATATAAATTTAAAACTTGAGTAGACATTAATACTGCTAAACCGCAACGACACACACGCGCGCCCACCAAGGGGTTGGTTCAGGAGTAGGCACATGATCATTGATTGGATCTTGAGTGTCTACCTGATCACTGAGATTGTTTGGTTCTTGAGTATTTTGAACAGACTGATTAATTTGATCAGTGTTTGCATGTGCCTCAACAAACTCAGTGATGGTTGGGTTAGGTAGGTTGTGAGGGATTATGTAATAGGAGATGTTAGCATCATCTTGATACTGAGTGGAAGGATTGTTTTCAGGAAGATATTCATCAAGAGGATATCTTGAAGAGTTATCAATTCCTATCTCTTCTACTGAGGCAGTTGAGAACCTGATTGCATCAGTGCTCTCTTCAAAGGTAACATGAAATGTTTCCTCAGTCTGCTGTCTCCTTGTGTTGAACACTCTAAAGGCTTTTGAGACACGTGAGTATCCCAGGAAGTATCCATCATCAGCTTTTGCATCAAATTTCCCTAAGTGATCCTTGTGATTATGAATAAACACAGGACACCCAAAGACATGAAAGTAGCTGATGTCAGGGATTCTTCCTTTGAATAACTCATATGAGGTTTTCCCATGTCTCTTGACAATGATGGATCTGTTTTGTGTATAACAGGCAGTTTTGACTGCATCAGTCCAAAAATGTTTGGAAAGGACTGATCCACATAGCATTGTCCTAGCAGCTTCAATGAGTGTTCTATTTTTCCTTTCAGCAACACCATTTTGTTCAGGTGTGTATGGAGAGGAAAAGTTTAGGGAGATACCTTTCTCATCACAAAAAACATTCAAGTTCATAATTTTTGAACTCAGTCCCATTGTCAGTTCTAACCTGTTTGACCTTAATGTCATTTTGATTTTCAATGTTCTTGACAAAGGACATGATTGTTTCAGCTGCCTGACTCTTTTTTATCAGGAAGAATACCCAAGTGTATCTAGAGTATTCATCCACTATGACCAGAGTATACTTCTCATGGTTAATAGACCTTGGACTGACAGGTCCAAATAGATCCATATGGAGAAGATGTAGGCAGTTCCTGATGGAAAAGTTGGTTTTGGTTTTAAAGGATGCTCTGTGATGTTTACCTTTTTCACAAGTTGAGCATGGTTTATCCTTTGAAAGCACTAGTGATGGTAAGCCAAGGACCTTGTTTTGTTTTACAAGATTGTTTATGTTTTTAAAGTTCAGGTGGGTGAGTCTCTTATGCCAAAGCCAGTTGAGTGTATTAGTGGCTTTAGCAAAGAGACAAGTTCCATCCTGAGTTAGACTGGACATGTATAATACATAAACATCTTGTCTTCTTGGTGCAATGAGGACAATTTCCTTATTTGCATTGAAGATGGTTCCTTGCTTATCATCAAACTGAACTATGTATTTTGCATCACATAGTTGACTGACACTGATCAGATTGTACTTAAGACCATTTACATAAGCTATCCTAGTAAAGACAATACCATTGCAGTTTACTGAACCATAACCTTCAGTGAGACATGATGAATTATCAGCAAATATCACTTTGGGTCCTGGTTCTTCCATATATTTGTGCAGACATTCCTTAACACCAGTCATGCTCCTTGAACATCCACTGTCTAGATGCCAAACAGGATCCCTGGCATGCCTCTGCACAAATAGTAAACTGGGTCAGTTCTTTCTAGGACTCCATTTCATGGAGGGTTTGGTTTTGTAGGTCTTTATGAAAGTATTAATCGATTCATGGTCAGTGGTTGAGTGGACTGAGCTATGATGCGTGGTTTTGTAACCTTACAACAGGTTTTACCTCTCGAGGGATCTCAAGAGGCTTACAACCCCACCAGGCAGTGTACCTGACCGATGTAGTATAGTGTAGTGGTAAGTACGGGGGATTGATCGTTCTCCACAGGGAATAGTGTTCGTTAGGTATGAAAGGCTACTCTAATTAGGTCTAAGGGTTGAGGAAGATTCTTTTTATGTTTTTATATTTTTATGAAAGCAAGTAAAATCTCGGTTTTGAAGGAGTGGGCGGAATTAGTTGCTAGTCAACTAACCCAAAATTACTACGGATGCAAATAAAATAAAATAACAAAAATGAAAATGTGGTGAGAAACTTATGTGTAGAGAAATGTGTTTACTTAGATTTCCTTACTCCCTAACTATCTTTTACCGGTTAATTAGTGTGTATTAGTCGCGTGGATGACGGGTGTATTCCTTAATACCATTCGTGGGGTGGCGTACTTACTTCCCCAACTCTACAAGCTCCTACTTCACTCCTATGTCGAGCCGGCTAGGAAGCTCCTAACATGGGATCACTAGAATTCGCTTGTGCATTAAATACAACCATAAAAACCTTTAGTACGCATTTGGTTCATGTTTCTTAAGACGTTCAAGCAAGTTACCGAATAGGAAGTTAGCCAGTTTTCTTAAGCCTAACATAGATAAACAATCATCCAATACAACTAACAACACACTAACAACCAATAATCAATAGCTAGGTTTCATTAGATCTAAGCAAACACAAGATAAATTTAGCCTAACATGTTAAACAAAAGACAAGAATAAGATAGAATCAAACAACACATAGACATATTGAATGATTAATTGATAACTTATCTTCAATGTAACATGGAAGATCTCAAGGCAAAAAGCCTTGAAAAAAGAAGCTGAATTCGTCCTAGGGTTTTATCCCAAAATTCCACACACTAAGCTCTCTCTAATGACAAAAAATTAGAAAACTATATATAGATTTTTGGATCTGACGGCGTCACCTTATGGAGTGTGACGCCGTCACCTCGCCGCTTTTAGGGTTCCCGGATGACCTTCTTGACGCCGTCCCTCTTTAGCTCTTCAAAAATCCATTCTGGCTTATCAAGGGTTGACGCCGTCTAACCAAGAACGTGACGCCGTCCCCTTATGATTTAAGCCGTGACGCCCTCGATCAAGTTAAAGCGTGACGCCGTCAGAATTCACATGCTATTTTCACTGGCCCGTCATGAGTAAATTTCACGTCCAACTTTTCTTGCCAAGGCATGACGCCGTCCAGAGTAAAGTCTGACGCCGTCAAGAGTAACTTTTAGCCGATTTTTGAGACTTTGCCGTTTTCTTCACTTTAATGCTCCAAAAACGTCCAAAATGCCTCCTTTTCCAGATTTCTCCTCAAAAGTACCTAAAATGACAAAAGGAACGATTTAGGGCAATATTTGATCAAATAAATACGATTTAAGGCTTAAATGACCCCTTAAAAGCGGTACACTTTTCGCTTCATCAAGCTACCACATGTTTTGCATTTAGTCGCAGGGGTAGCCTCAGTAGTCTGAGAGGATTGTTTATTCATTCCTCTTCTTGACTGAATGACCCTCTCTTTTCCTGAGGATTTCTGAGTGGAACTTCCACTAGATCCACAGTGTTTGTCAATTTAACAATCCTCAGGATGATGGTCATTGATTCCACACAATGGGCAAGTTGGAAAAGGCTTGGCCTTTTGCTTCTGTTTCTGCTTAGAATCAGAAGGGTAGTTCAAGCACTGAGCCTTAAGTCCTGAAAAGTTTGACATGACTGAGCATTTTTTATGATCAGAGGTCCTGTGATCTTCCTTTTTGCAAATCATGCAATAAAGGACTCTATAGCAATCATCAGTGAGATGATTTGTATAGTTGCACAGTTCACACTTTTTAATTGGTTTGGTTGGTTTGGGTTTGGTCTTTGAGGAAGCTAGTTTTTGTTCCTTTTTTAATTGAGAAGGTTTTTCAGAAGATGCAATCTTCTCACTTAGCTTCCTGACCATTTCAGTCAACTGATCAATTCTTGGATCAGGACTTTGGGTTGCTACTTCAAAAGGGACTGAAGTTGATGAGTCATCAGTATTTACTGAGACTTCAAGGGGTGGTCTACTCAGGAGGATTCTACCTATTCCTGATCTCTCCTTTGGAGAGTGTGGGGAGTAGACCAATGGTGGGAGGTCTGAGCTTGGTGCAGCACCCTGAAGGGTATTTAGTGAAGGGAGTGGAGGAGTTGATTCTGATTCAGGCTCACTGATTGGATCAGAAATACTGAGTTGGTCAAAGAGTCCAAGCATACCTTTCAGAGCCTGACTTTCAAGGAGCAAGATGTTTCCAGTCTCAAAGTTTGGCAACTTACTGACTGGGTTGTCCCTGACAATCCAGTCATTTGACTTGGGTTCCATCTCTTGCTCAAAGGATATGCCAGCTGGAACAAAGGTCATTTCACTGGGACTATCACTGGAGGTTTCAGTGAGGTGGTCAATTTCTATAGTTATCTTAGGAATTAATCCCACAGAATCAAAGACCTTAGGGTTCTTTTTGGTCCAGCTTTCAATGACAGCCTTTTCTTTCTTAAGTTCTGTTTGAAGGGCTTGGTTTTGTTTCAAAATTTCAGTGTTCTGAATTTGTAGAGTAATAGATTCTAATTTGGCTTGTTTCAGTGCAAGCAGTTCATCTATACATTTATTCAATTCTGACACAATATTGTTATATTTTGAAAACAGGTTAAGCCTTTGTTCCTCAACAAACTTTAGATCAACACAAATATAATTCATGTAAGACTGCCAATCAGAATCATCATCCATAGAAAGTAAAGTATTTACCTTCTTCATGGTGATGTTGACCCACTCTCCATTCCTAGCATGGCTTTTTCCAACAGCCACCTGATCCTCTTCAGAAAGTGCCATTAGTGCACTAACTCTTATTTCCTCATCTGAGGAAACCTCTTCTTCATCCCAATCATATGCTTCAGCTACTAAAACCTTGTTCTTTGTCTGAATAGGTGATGCGTGGTTTTGCGACCTTACAACAGGTTTTACCTCTCGAGGGATCTCAAGAGGCTTGCAATCCCCACCAGGCAGTGTACCTGACCGATGTAGTATAGTGTAGTGGCAAGTACCGGGGGATTGATCGTTCTCAAGGGGAATAGTGTCGTTAGGATTGAAAAACTACTCTAATAGGTCTAAGGGTGAGGGAAGATTCTTTTTGTATTTTTTATATTTTTTATGAAAGCAAGTAAAATCTCGGGTTTGAAGGAGTGGGCGGAATTAGTTGCTAGTCAACTAACCCAAATAACTACAATTACAAATAAAATAAAATGACTGAAAATAAAAAGGTTGTGGAACTTATATGGAGAGAAATGTGTTTACTTAGATTTCCTTACTCCCTAACTATCTTTTACCGGTTGATTAGTGTGTATTAATTGCGTGGATGACGGGTGTATTCCTTAATACCAATCGTGGGGTGGCGTACGTACTTCCCCAACTCTACAAGCTCCTACTTCACTCCTATGTCGAGCCGGCTAAGAAGCTCCTAACATGGGATCACTAGAATTCGCTCATGCATTAAATACAACCATAATAACCTTAGTACGCATTGGTTCATGTTTCTTAAGACGTTCAAGCAAGTTACCGTATAGGAGGTTAGCCAGTTTTTTTAAGCCTAACATCGATAAACAATCATCCAATACAATTAATAACACACCAACAACCAATAATCAATAGTTAGGTTTCATTAGATCTAAGCAAACACAAGATAAATCTAGCCTAGCATGTTAAATAAAAGACAAGAACAAGATATAATCAAACAACACATAGACATATTGAATGATTAGTTGATTACTTATCTTCAATTGAACATGGGAGATCCAAGGGTATAAAACCCTTAAAAATGGCAGAAAAATCGTCTTAGGGTTTCTCCTCACAAAGTTGCACACTAATGACTAAAAATTATGAAAGTATATATAGGAAAACAGATCTGACGGTGTCACGTTATAGAGTGTGACGCCGTCACCTCGCCGCGGTTAGGGTTTCTTGATGGCCTTCTTGACGCCGTCCCCTTTTAATCCTCCAAAATCCTCTCTGGCGCGTCAAGGGTTGACGGCCTTCTTGACGCCGTCCCCCTTTAATCTTCCAAAATCCTCTCTGGCCTATCAAGGGTTGACGGCGTCACACTGGGGCTTGACGCCGTCACAGGTACTTTTCAGCAGATTTTTGAGACTTTGTCGTTTTCTTCACTTTTATGCTCCAAAAACGTCCAAAATGCTTCCTTTTCCAGATTTCTTCGCCAAAGTACCTAAAATGACAAAAGGAACGATTTAGGGCAATATTTGATCAAATAAATACGATTTAGGGCTTAAATGACCCCCTAAAAGCGGTACACTTTTCGCTTCATCAATAGGTTTGGATGTTTGAGCAGCCTGAGACAATATGGGGTTAGTTTCAAGAAGTGCAAGTTTAGCTTTGATTTTCCTATATTTTGTTTCAAAATCCTTTTGACCCTTGTTTTGAAATTGTTGGGTGGACTGAAACATTTTTGGTTGAAACTTGCTAGTTCCTGAGGAACTGTTTCCTGAAAATTTGTAAGAGGGTTCTGAGATGGTTTTAGAATAACAGTCCCTAGCAAAATGACCCTTTTTACCACATTTAAAGCATTCGGTGGTCTCATTTGCTTTTGGTTTTGTAAAGTTGGACTGATTTCTTTTGATGAAACGTCTTGAACTAGCAAGGAGTGCCCTTTCTTGGAATTCCAAGTTCAAGTCGTTCAGGTACTCCTCACCAGTCCTTTCATCAATTTCATCTTCAGAATCCTCTTTAAAATCCTGCACAACACCATTTGAATAGAAAGCAGTTGATATGGGTGTGGAGGTTAAGGCCTTTTTGGACTCAAGAGCTTTTGAGTCAGGGTATCTCCTTGAGATCAAGTTGTCTTCATAGACAAACTTCCCATAAATTTCAGGGAGCTCAAGGGTCTGAATGTGGTTAGCATTCCTCAGGCCTTGTGAGAAGTTAAGCCACTTCTCAGGGAGACTGTTGACAAAGCCAACATTAGTCTCATGCTTAGATAAAGTTACACCATCATTTGATAGCTCATTTATCAAAGTCTTGTATCTAGTGTAGGTCTGAGAGAGACTTTCAGAGTCCTTTGCCCTGAAAGTATTGTACTCAAGTTTAAGGTCCATGACCCTATTTTCCTTGGTATCTGAGGGACCCTCAAAGCTATTTACCAAGTCATCCCAAGTTTGCTTGGCTGTAGAACAGTTGATGACTGATTCCATTATATCGTCAGGAAGACATGATATAAAGATGCTTTTCAGGCGATGGTCCTGATTGACCACCCTCCTCTCATCTATGGTCCATTGAGCTTCAGGCTTAATTAGCCCTGCAGCAGTTTTTGGGACAAATGGGCCATCCTTGATACAAGCGATGTAGTAGGGTTCCATCTCAGTTAAATAGCAAATCATACGTTTTTTCCATTTTTTAAATTTGCCAGCCTCAAGTCTGGGTGCTACAATAGAATAGCTGCCACCCTTTTTATCGACTAACTGGGGTACATTGGTATCAGTCATTTTAGGATCTTGGTTTTAAAAACCTGGAGCTCTCTGGGTTTTTGAAAGGTTTTATAAACCAGAGGCTCTGATACCACTTGTTGTTCCCTTAGCACACCAAGTAATAACAATTAAGTTAAACTAAGTGAGCTTATGACTGAGATCAATGCAAAGAATATTTCTAACAGTTATAATACGTGAATATAAAAAAACAATATTTTTCAACGTTTAAATTCTTATTAGAAATAATTCCAAGAATCTATTACCCAAGTGTTTTGCGGAACAAACACTTGGGATTGAATAGACAAGGGTTTATGGTGTCTCCTATCGAAACTCAAGTTTTGCTTGAGTGGTAACAATATACCTACTGAGCTATCTCAGTGAGTTGTATACTCTTTGTAGGAGAGAAGTTACTTTGTAAAAGTTCTAAGCTTTCAATATACAAAGCACACATAACTTATCTCCATCTGATCTATTTATACACAAGTAATCTAAGTATAAGTGATTAAAATATTACAAGTTGTTGAGGTAGCGTGTCTGACAATTACAAACAGTAATTGTCATTTTCAAGAACCAATAGGAAAGGGCTAATAAGACTTTGGGAGTTGTTGGCTGACACTCCATGACTTTTAGCCGCAATAGGGAAGGTTGGTATCTGACAAGATAAGAGTGTTTGGTCTGACACTTTATTCTTCTCAGATCCTTCCCTTTTGTTCCCGCCTATTCTTCAGGCATTGGTTCCTCAGTCTTCAATCACTTTAATGTTGTTGAGGAGACTGGGGTTCAGTGAGTTCTTGTCCAACACTCACTGAACCATCATCTTCTTCTTCGGCTTAAGTTCTACTCAGGGAGTACCACCTTCCTGAGAAGTGAATCCTTCTTCTTGAATTCGCCTTAAGCATCCTGAAGATGACTCACTGAGAGACTGTTCTCTCAGTGACTTGAATTGTTCTCGGTTTAAGTTAACACTTGGTTAATTTGTGTTCAAATCTTGTTTTAAGTATTCTTGGGTACTGACGAACCCAACAGTACTCGGTACCAGAAAATCGGTACCTTTACGGTTCTTCCCATTTTTTGTTAAACCAATAGGATTTCAAGAAAATGCAAAAAAGAAGGAAAAAACATGCATTTTCAAGTGATTTCAAACCACGACGTGGCACAAAACGCAACCAACACTTAAATAAATACATCACCAAGATATTCGTAACATACAAACGTTCCAAAAGTTATAAAATAGGTTCGGGTTTAATTTTTGAGAGCGTTTATGAGGGATCTATAGTTGGAACAATAAGTTTTTCGAATGTTTGGTTTCTTTTCATATGTTTTAAATGACTATTGTATGACATGGAACAAGCCAAATGGTTGTTTAGATAAGTTATTTAATTCAAAAATATGACTACTCAATTTTCAGGATTTTTTTCGGTACTTCCCGCTTTGGTACCGGTACCGTATTAGTGGTACCGAATTTTGTTTGGGCTCAATTCATGGTACCGGTACCGTACCGTGTATTGGGAGTCGGTACCGTTTCGGTACGGTTCCGGTTCGGTACCGGGATTCGGGTCCAAATGCTCATCCCTAATACCTTTAATTAAAAATGGTAATAACATCTATCACTAATTTAATAGTTTAAATATTGTTTAATCATCAGACTTTTATATTTTCCGTTTTAACTCATAAATTTACTCTCTCGCAATAACTACAAATTGAACGGTCACACCAAAACCGCAAGTTACAAATATAATTATTTATCGTTATACACCGTCACTTTGTACGGTTATTCGTCTAGTATATTATAACCAAACATCATTAGCAGAGGCGGAGGGAGGGGGTGACTAGCAGGTGCTAGGTCCCTCCAATAAGCCCAATAGTAGTATTAATGCATTAACTTTCGGCCCATATTTTAGCTATGATATGCGATTAGCACCCCCAACAAACTTAGAAAGTATAAAAGGAAAACAGCTTATGTGAATGCTTTCTGTATATTTTCTTTTTCTGTGCCTACTGTCTATCATAGAAACATAATCTATTTTCTATCGTTCAACTGATTTCTTTTTCTTTTCTTGTTTTTTTATTTCCTTGGTGTCTATAATTTAATCTAGGAATGTTCTTTCTCTGCATCTTTGGTAGGTTACTTTCATTTAGTATGTTAGATGCCTTTTCGTATTTTTTTCCTTCGTGATTATAATTAATTTCTAGATGATTTTTCCCCACATATCCAATGGTGGCTGTTGTTTGTTTTTTTGTATTGATAAATATATGATCACCGTTGAATACTAAATTGTTCAATGTCTTTGGTTGTTTAACTTTTAAAAGAAGAGTAAACTACAAAATACATCCCTTTGGTCAATTTCACACGATACATCCCTCCCAAAAAAGTTGCGCCATACACATCCCTCCATTAGTAAAAGTCAGACACAATACATCCCTCCGTTAAAAAAAGGACTAACGGCGCAAACCATTTCTCCGTTATCTCCTAACGAGATAGAAAATGTTTATACCGTTAGTCCTCTGGGTTAACTCTATTTGCAACGTTAGTCATTTTTTACGTTTTCGTCCGTTTTTTTACGTTTTCGTCCACTTTTTTACGTTTTAGTCCATTTTTTTTACGTTTACGTCCGCTTTTTTACGTTTTCGTCCGTTTGGTTTCAAGGATTGACTTAATCAGCTGACTCGAATCATTTATAAAAATTCGAAAAAATTTATAACAATTCAAAAAATTTATATAAATTCGAAAAAATTTATAAAAATTCAAAAAATTTATAAAAATTCAAAAAATTAATAAAAATTCGAAAAAATTAATATAAATTCGAAAAATTTATAAAAATTCAAAAAATTTATAAAAATTTGAAAAAACTTATATAAATTCGAAAAATTTATAAAAATTCGAAAAAACTAATATAAATTCGAAAAATTTATAAAAATTCAAAAAATTTATAAAAATTCGAAAAAACATTATAAAAATTCAAAAAATTTATAAAAATTCGAAAAAACTTATATAAATTCGAAAAATTTATATAAATTCAAAAAATTTATATAAATTCAAAAAATTCAAAATTCAAAAAATTCAAAATTAAAAATTATCTAAATTATCTAATTAACTACAAACATAGATCCACAAAGACAGATCCAAACATGATTTTCAGTACTAAATCAAATCTACAAATACAGATCCACAAATACCCACCCTTTAGTCTTCAAAGACACACCATCATTTGAAACCAACAACTTGCCGAAAAACACCTATGACCTCGAAAAAACATCTGGGGATTTAAGATCTTCCCCAAATCTTCACCGCTATCTGTAGCCGGAAAAGTAACCACAACTTGCGAAACGGCCATCATCACCACCCGAACCACAAATCCATTAACCTGTCAAAAACCTCCAAACTCGAAAATAAAACCTTTCTTGATCTTGGTGGGTGGTTGTGGTGATGTCCTCAAACCAAATCCACAATCAAAAAAAAAATCCGTGCCACTAAATGAAAATTTATCGTGGTGGGGTTTGGTGGGTCAGTGGGGATGTCGTGATGGTGTTTGGTGGGTCGTTGTTGATGTCGTGTTAATGGGTTAGTGTTGTTTGTGGCGGTGGCGGTGGTGCACTGTGGTGGTGCTTATTGGGCTTTGGCGGTGGTGGGTTGTGTTAATGGATGACTAAGTATCCTGAGCTTATTGTCCTAACTGCAGTCAAAGGAAGAAGTGTATGGGAGTAATGGTGGGAAATTGGAAATTGGGAGAAATGGTGGGAAATTGTAATGGGTTTTTATGTGAGGTGAGTGTTTGTAATGGGTGTTTATGTTTTTGTAGTATTTTCTAGGTAAGAATTATGTTTTTGAATGTTTGATGGAAAAAGAACACCATTGTAATATATAGTTACAGTTATGTTAATATGTGTTTTATGTTACCATTACAAATCATAAAAGATTGTAATATGTTCTTGGATTCTGGGTAAATGAAGATGAAGATGAAGTGTATTTTTTGTTTGTGAAATCTGGGTAAATGAAGATGAAGATGAAGTGTATTTTTTGTTTTAAATTTTTTAAATTTTTTAAATTTATATTAGTGAAACTGAGGGAAATTTTTAAATTCGAAAATTTATATTAGTTTTTTTGAATTTTTATTAATTTTTTGAATTTTTATAAATTTTTTGAATTTTTATAAATTTTTTCGAATTTATATAAATTTTTTGAATTTTTATAAATTTTTTCGAATTTTTATAAATGATTCGAGTCAGCTGATTAAGTCAATCCTTGAAACCAAACGGACGAAAACGTAAAAAAGCGGACGTAAACGTAAAAAAATGGACTAAAACGTAAAAAAGTGGACGAAAACGTAAAAAAACGGACGAAAACGTAAAAAAGGACTAACGGTGCAAATAGAGTTAACCCAGAGGACTAACGGTGTAAACATTTTCTATCTCGTTAGGAGATAACGGAGAAATGGTTTGCGCCGTTAGTCCTTTTTTTAACAGAGGGATGTATTGTGTCTGACTTTTACTAACGGAGGGATGTGTATGGCGCAACTTTTTTGGGAGGGATGTATCGTGTGAAATTGACCAAACCACAGGGATGTATTTTGTAGTTTACTCTTAAAAGAAAGTGTATGCCTTTTGAAGATTTATGGTTGTGCTTAACTATTACAGTAATAGTTATTCTAGGTTAAAAAGTTCACTTGAGTCTGTAAACCCATTAGATACTTGATGGTAAATTTTAGATGTGTCAAAATGAAACAAACTTCTTTTATAAAAGGAAATACAACATCGAAAATTAATTATTAATACATATGTATTATATTCTTCACATTTTACCGTCATCGTTTTGTAATGGAGTTCGGCCCCCCTCAATTGTAAGTCCTGGCTCCGCCCCTGATCATTAGCAATTCAATACAATAAGTAATATATAAATCATGGTTTTGTTCCTTAAGTTTTTCTACTGTACGAATGGCTCTTATTCTTAATTCTCGGCTAGGATTTCGATTGTTTTTCTATTGCCATATAAATCATGATTATAAAACTTATAAATACTGAAGCTGGCTAGGATTTCGACTGTTTGACTTGGATCAATTGCATTTATGACTCTCGTTTTAGTATTATCTAATTTTTCATTTAAACGAATATTTTCTACGTTGGATCGACTGGTATAAACATACACTGATGAACATATACAAAATCAAACTAGTATTTCATTATTAAAACTAGTATTTCATTATTGACACAAGCAAGGTTGGATCAAGTGGTTAACACCCTTGGCTCTGGAGATAGAAGTTAAGGGTTCGATCCTCACCTCTTGCAAGGCCGGAGGTCCTTTTCCACCTTTAGTAAAACAGGAAGCTGTCTCTCTACCTTTGGTATGGGTAAGATTGTCTACGTCTCAACCTCCCCCATACACCGTGAAAGACGATATTTGGATCCCTAATAGAAAAATGCATTAAGCCCGGGAAAGACAGTTTTAGATGGCGCGAAGGGGCAATTAGACAAGTGGGCCCAACAAGTATTGAACTTGCAGCAATATTATTGGTTTGAGTTACGATTCAGCCACCCACAGACGGCCACGTCAATGATACGAATTTATGGGCCCACCTTTCTGTCATCAACTTCCAATGGGGGACACTCAACAGCTCAAATAAAAATATATATATAGAGAGTAAAAGTAAGATAAATTTTCAAGATATATTTAGCATGTTAGAATATGCATTGGGAAAATCTTACCTGCGTTTCAAAGCAGGTAAGTTACATGCTTTGCTTTGTAAAAAATTTACAATTAAGCCTTTGCACTTTTATAATTCTCACTGTTTAGTTTTTGTCCCCCTTTTTTTTTTCAAAAAAAAAGCAGGAACTTACTTACTTTTTAAAACAGGTAAGTTATTCCCAACTTAAACATTATACACTTTCAACATAGTTTACATGGTTGATGATAACCATCAATTTCATAAAGTAAGACATAACATGAAAATAAGATGTTTTAGAATCTCAAACCTTTATGTTAAAATCCAGATGGTTTTTCATCAAGAATCAATTTCATATCTATCATTCTCAAAATTGAAATTTTCATATTTAACCAAAATATACTTCGAATGATTGCAATTTGAGTATATATATATACGAGTATATGAAATTAATTATCAAAAAAACGACATATGAAATTCACAATTTCATCAAAACCAGCTGATTTAAAATTTAATTTAAAACTTACCTGTAATATCATGACTTCCCAAAAATGGATTTTCACCATTTATCTAACACAAACAATCGTTTTGTGCACTTATATGTTTTTACACCGTAAGCCTCGCTTGGATATGATTCTTGGAAATGTTAAACGTTCTTAATTCTTGGCTTAAAAGCAAAAGATAAATGTAAATAAAATATGATTGGTTTGTTTAGCTTTTATTTATAACCCCTCATCCATTCTTTTCACTTTCTTGTAACTCTTTTTAGCAAATCGCAACTAAAACTATATATGCCGTTAAAGAAAAAACTACGCAACATAATCATGATGAATTAAACCTTTTCAAGAATGTGTACTTGACACTGAGTATGCGATCAGTTTTCTCGTATAAGTCTCCTAATATTTTGATAGCCAACTCAAAGATCCATCCAAAACATTCTTTATAAAGAAACTTCATGTATAAAATTTGGAAGTACAAAAAGACATTGATCACTTTTTCAATCTTGTAAATTAAAAATAAGCACATAGTTTCTAGCCAACATGTATTCGACAACGTTTGATGTAAACAAAACAATATATTTATTTTGGAATACATTATCAACTTGTTTTATGAAAAGGAGAGAATAGTACAATATAAAAATGGAGTATTTTAAGAAAGATGGGCGCACGGGGTAACGAAATGATTACCGTCGGTGGTGGAGACGAGGCTTATATGTGACGATCGAACTCCATTTAATCATGTCCCATAACAACACCTTTTTCTGTACAATAATAATCGCGGTAACTTGCATTTTTATCCATCATTTATTTTTCTATTTGTATATCTATAATATTCTATGTACTGTATATAAATCAAGAGCAAACAAATTAAGCTAGATACTTATTTTATCTTAAAATTCCACAATGTCACAAAATATCGAGTTCAACTTAAATGGTCACGAAAATTTTATTAACTTGTCACTTTTTGCTTTGTTGTGTAATCACATTTAATTTTTTATTGTATATATATCATGCTTTTGAATTTCGTATACTGTGTGTATCTTGTGATTTTTCTGCCCTTGCTTTTTAATAGGATTATTGATAGATGGGAAGGGTAAAATTGTCACAAAATACATATAATAGACGGAAATGAAAAGTACGGTGTATAATATATGAAAAAAATAAAAATGGCTACACAACAAAACAAAAGTGTTAAGTTGGTTATATTTTCATGCCATTTACGCTCGATAATATATAAGAAAAATAATACCGGAATGTTGTTTTATCTATCATTTTTGTTAGTGTATTATGTAGTTAAGATATTTAAGACCTATATTGGAACAATGAATACTACAATTTTGTAAAACAACTTTTTAAGGTGGGAAAAAATGCAAATGATGTACTCTAACGAACAAAGTGAGCAGGGTAATCCATGTTAAATTTTCATCATGTTAGAACGTATTATAATCTTTGACTTTATAACAAGTCATAATATAAAGTTTTAATACAGTAAGATTTGGATAAATTAAACAAATGTAAATCATAACGTATTACTAGCTAAGATTTATAATGATCACGCATTATTACTAGCTAAGGAGGATCCATCATATCATAAACTATTTCAGGAAGGAATTAGAAAACGTTGCATGCATTAATTCGCTAATTAAACAAATGACATCGCGTTATGTTCAACTCGTTACCCATCGTTTGTTTACAACTTAATGTTATTATCTATCTTACTCGTTTGATCTTTTCATATAAGAAGTATTATGTTTCATACAAATGAACTAATAAAACTCGAACCTTAAAGTCGAAATAGAACGAGAATAAGGTCACGATCAGTTGCTGGTGGATTGGTGTTAGTCATAACAGATATTTAGGAGGAAAAATAATCTTGGCCACCAATTTAGCAGCCATTTGACAGTGAAAGACAAAGATAGGCTACAACAAACAAACAAATTCACTTTAGCTTTTACTTACCCATATAACCATGTTATGTCATCATTAGGGTTTCTTTGTCTCTCTCAACTCTTCTTCTGCTTCATTCTCTCCTTATATAACCCTAATTCATTCTCTTGAGCTTTCTACTTTTAGCATCTTCCCATCTTTGTCTCGGGACGTGAACCATTCAACAAAATAAGAAAGAATTGGTCCAAATCTCGAAGACAAACGTAAACTTTCCTTTTTTCTCTTTTCATCAAGTCGATCGATCTTTTGTATCTTCTTGGATCTATCAAACTATAGAATCATTTGAAAACCTAGTTTCCATAAGTCTTTTCATACTATATGCTTGGAGGAACTACACTAGTCATCACTCCTAAAAAGATTAATTTAACTAATTTTTCTTAATTTCCCACGCCAGTTTCGCTCTTATTTGTAAGTTTCTTTCTATCTAGTTTATAAATATTTATCAAAGATCTTTCGCTACATTACTATGAGTTTTGTGTTTTG
This sequence comes from Artemisia tridentata subsp. tridentata, assembly GCA_021014915.2. Lineage (NCBI taxonomy): Eukaryota > Viridiplantae > Streptophyta > Magnoliopsida > Asterales > Asteraceae > Artemisia > Artemisia tridentata. The sequence continues at coordinate 362,314,836 of CP139503.1, read as the reverse complement.
TAAGCTAGCAATGATGACATATTTTTTAAGTCTGTACTACATGTTAATTATTAATAACCATTATTTATGTTCCTTCCTATTGTAGATGGAAACCTTCAAAAAAGAATCACAATTTTTAAGATCATTTTCTGAATATAGTTATATAACTTTCGTTATCATCATGAAGCTCTAGGCTTGAAGGATTTTTTTTTCCTATATATATGAACAAGAAAAAGGTGATCGATAGAGTTTCACGATAAAAGTTTTACTATAAATGTTTATTGAGAAAATATATGATCATTATATGTTCTCTTTTATGTCATTCAACTTGGTTAAAGTTTTAAGGTTTCAGATTTTAATACACAAGTCTCTTTTAAGTGAACTTTAAGGAAATAAAAAACTAATATAACAGATAATGAGTTTGCTATGCAGTCTACTATTGGTCCATGTGAACTAGGTTGTTAGATACACAGTTCATGTGATTAATTAGAGTTTGTTAGCACTAGGTACTTTTAAACACTGCCTTTTTGGTTAGAATTATCCAGTTCTTCAATTAGATCAATATATTATGTTCCATACATCCTTAAATTATCCATTATAACCTTGATTGTAGATATTCAATTCTACTAAGCACAACCATAATTCATTCATTATAAAGTACGTTCAATGGTTTAATTCAGGTTGCCTTCTTATCTCTACAATGTACTTACTTGTTGTAATTATAGAGCTTATATATATGCATTCAACTACTCACCCCAACATGTCTTTGTTTCTTTTATGATTAAGTATACTCAAGATGGATAAAGCATGCATTCATTAAATGCATACATCTTAGTTTAGTTTACATGTTAATTCCGTGTATCAATGAAGTTGTAATTAAACTGATTAAGGTGACAAATTGTTTGCAGGTTTTAAGTTAGTTCTATATAGAAATCGGAAAACATGAATACTTTTGCTCATGTTCCCCCTGGCTTTCGGTTCCATCCCACTGATGAGGAACTTGTGGATTACTACCTTCGGAAAAAGATCAACTCAAGAGCAATTGAATTAGACGTCATCAGAGATGTCGATCTTTACAAAATTGAGCCATGGGATCTTCAAGGTACGCATACTAATAACATATATCACAATATGTGTCAGCCGGTATACATAAATATGGATATGGATAATTATGCTCTTCAATTTGTCTGAGATTCAAGGTCACGATATTCTGCCAACTGCCATTCATTGAACGTCTATCTAGATTTTCTTTAGCATCAACGCTGATCAGTCATATGAATTGTACACATGCATTATTAATTTCTCCCGATATCATAAATGATTTCTACCCAAAAGATTCATGCTAATATTGTTATCTTAAATAGAGCTGTGCAGGCTTGGTACTGAAGAGCAAAATGATTGGTATTTCTTTAGTCATAAGGATAAGAAGTACCCGACTGGTTCTCGTACAAATAGAACTACTGCAGCTGGGTTTTGGAAAGCTACCGGAAGGGACAAAGCTATTTACTCTAAGCATGATTTAGTTGGAATGAGAAAGACGTTGGTGTATTATAAAGGTCGTGCACCTAATGGGCTGAAATCAGATTGGATAATGCACGAGTATCGCCTTGAAACAGATGAAAATGCGACCACAACACAGGCAAGCCAATGTTAAACATACTAATATTTGCTTCTTTTCATGAAAATCTATCATAAAATGGTGTTTGTTATTAAAGATTCCTATATGTAAATTTCTGATTCACTATGCGCTCTATTCATAGTCCAAGGAATCCACTAAAATTACAAACTTCGATTTTTTTTACACTACCAAAGAATATCAAAGTAGGTCATTCCGTGATCTTAATGTAATCATTTTTGTATTTGAAACAGGAAGAAGGATGGGTGGTATGTAGGGTGTTCAAGAAAAGACTACCCGTAGTGAGAAGAGCAAGTGATCATGAACTAATGTGGTACGATGATCATCAGGTCTCATTCATTCCCGAGATTGACTCACCAACGCAGAACAACAACGTTAGATCCAACTTGGGTAACAGTCCATACCAGTACCCTTATGGTTCTTGCAAGAAAGAACAAGATCATTTGCAAAATTACCAGATTATCCCAGGTCACCATCTCCAACTTCCTCTTTTAGAGAGTCCGAAACTTCTCCCAACATGCAATTCTTCCATGCCCAGTTACGGTCTTGACATAAACCAAGGAAGCATTCATATGCAGCCTTCCTTGCCGATCACACAAGAACATAACAACATCCAATCACAACATCAAGGCCAAAACTATAACGATCAAGTGACAGATTGGCGTGTTTTCGACAAGTTTGTTGCATCACAATTACTTAACCAAGATAATGTTTCAAATAATGAAAATCATGAGCAATCGTACCCAACGGAAGAAGAACACACTGTATTACCAGAAGAGGCATCAAATTCCATCTCCGGTTGCCAAATAGACCTATGGAAATGATGAGAACCGAAGGAATCCTTATTTCCTTGAAGTTATTAACTCTTATTAATTCTTGTACATAATAAAGACTTAATGTGTCACATGTGTAACCTTATTATTAACTGATGTATCTAGCCGGCCTATATAGAGGATTATATACCCCTTGATTAGCACTATCAGTTAATCAGTTTGATGGAACTATTGTAAGTAAGACCATCAAAGAAATAGGTTTCGGGGTGCTGTTTTTATATTGTGATCACTTGAATTGGGATCACACCATTGTCTGTTATGTGTAATGGGCTTCATTATCATGCCTATAACTTGCAGCTGCATGCGCTGTTATTTTTATTAAATTGTTGTTTATTTGCTTAAAAAAGACTTTTATCTGTGCTAATTATTTCTAACAGTACACCGTGCTTTGTGTCCAAGTGTTACCATGTATATATCCATTGTTCATATACATATACGTATACACCGGTGATTCACTACCAATAATATATACATTTCGGTATCAAGATCACTAAGCTATGTTTATTAGGGTAAATTACGACTAGTTCATAAGCATGTATAACGCCAATGATAAAGAAGATGTTTTTGTGTCAAAATTGAATAAGATTGGGATATAAATCTTTCGTATATGTAGTTCAAAAGGCCAGCAGGGCTGAAGAGAGGTAATTTTGATCACTACCTAACCCATGGGCAAATGATAATGAATTAACTCATGCATGCTTTTTAACTCGAGTATGCAATGCCGAAATTATTCACTTTTAGCTACGGTATAAAAGTTTACCCAAAAATTTGACTGTGTATACGTGCAAAACCTCTCCTTAACGCGGATTTTATCTGAAGGTAGACAGCATGTTCAAGATGCATACACATGCATGTAGGATTAGGTTTATGGAGACCCAAATTAGTTTGCTTGTACACGTCGGTTAATTACAAGGGATCTGTCATTCCAACCATAAAATTTAAACCTTCAATCTTTGTATCCTAAGTTTTTCATACGAGGTGATATATGCAACAATTGTATATGTAAGAATAAAATCTTCAATATCAAAGAAGAGTGTAGATCAAATTCTTTTAGTTATTCAAGTTATAAGGTTCATATTAAAAGACCACCAACATTGATAGTTACTGTAGTATTACACATCATGTATTTGGAACATATATGATGATGCCATGTTGCCCTTTTTGGTCATATTGTATGTAGAAATTGAAGTCTGCTTGGAGTTTAAGTTTACCTCAACACATGGGCAGATAGCTAGGGAGAGAATGCTTGTTGGTTACATACAGTTTATCAGTGGTTACTTTCCTTTGAAGACAGATTGGTATTTATAAATCAATAAATTGTACTATATTCTTACTTTCTTCTGGTGTGTCATTTCTACATAAAGTTGTTTACTTCAACCTTAAAAGATAGGCATGTGTCGATTTTTTAGTAAGCGTTGGAGACTTGGTGGCGTCTGCTCAAACTAATTAAGAGCTTAAAACATAATTAAAAAATGACTATAGCTTGATCATACATCATCTATTGTGTGGGTGTTGGTTAAAGTTCTTAGTTATATTTCAAACTTCGCTGTTAGAAGATAAAGAAAGTTTCACACAAATTATGTAAAGCTAGAAAAGTATTCAAAATAAACGTTACGAATATAAGGTGAAAAATAACTTCTGGTAAATAAATTGAAAAATAACAAGTGTCATCACATCGTTAAGATGTTGTTGCTATTGTAACAAATTAAAAAATATGAAGTTCATACTTGATAAAGATGTATGAGGGAACGACGAGAAATTAAAGAGAATAAAAATGAAATGGTAAAGAAATGTACATGAGGAGATCAAAATTGTTGCTCGTTTCTTCGTCTTTATGACCGTGATAATAGATCATTTGACCAACTAGCAAGTAATTAAGCATGCATAGATAGAGCAGGTTGAAATAACATGTATAATAGATGATGAGTTCATGACTACTATCTAGCCAGCTTGTTTGATGTTGGCAGAAAGTGGTCCAGAACATAGAAAGAAATGTATGGATATATATAAGCATGTGTTGTTTGGAAAGTGGGGATGAAATCAAAATCTTGATGATATCTTGTTAAAGCAATCAAGTTAATTTCAACACACCCAACATCTATCATTCACCCTGCAGCACTCTATACATTCACCCTCGTTATTTGGAAAAGTTTGACTTCAAGTAAAAGGAAAAAAGTAGTAACTAGAATCGCCTTTTATTCTGGTTACGTGAATGGTATACATTTTGTGTACGCTCTATAGAATAGTTGGATTCTAACTATCAAAAAATATTATCGCCCTCGTTACTTGGTATGGTTGGCTCGTAAACATATAGTAATATATGTCGAAATATGATGATAAAAGTTACATCAGTGCAATAATATTCTAATTTCACCCGTTTGACCCATTTTCATTTCAGAAAAAAAAAAAGAAGAATTTAATTCTACTCCACTTGACCTTTAAAATGTTAAATTTAAAAAGCATATCATGTTTACCACTATCAGTTTTTTCTTTTTGATAGGCACAAAATATAAACATGCTTCTCGATATCTGTCATCTGATTAACAAATGCTTAAGGGAACTGAACTGACAGTATAAATTTTTTTTGGGGTCTTCTAACCATACCGGGGGACAAGGGTGGCAGGGCCTTGTCCCCCACTTTTTGTCCCTCTTTTTTTTCTGCACAGCACAGTTTTTGTCAGTTTCTGTTCCGTATTTTTGACAGTTTTAAGCGTTTGACATATTAAACTTTATATTTTCTGTTCCGCACTTTCAGGTTTATAGCTTTTTGATATAAACAAAATTATAAAAATAAAAAAAAAAAAAAAAAAAAAATAGCCTAGGTCCTAGACCCGGTTTGGTTAAAAAATAGACCCCGATACTTATAACCCACCCCAGTATAAATTTTTTTTGTGAATGTGTTTTGCTTCCAGGAGACAATATAATCATATTCTTACTGTATTTCCATCTAACTTAACCATTGATAGTTTAATACCGATCGATAATATAAAACCAACATATGGCCGAGTGGGCGTTCAACTGTTCATAAAGTAATTTCAAGATATTTGAGATCTTAAAGCACATAGTTAATATTTTGATTTTTTCACGTACATTTCATAAAAAAGGTGTAGATTGGCGGGAACACCCTGATCCCAGGCAGTGGCGCAGCTATTAAGAGGGGGGGGGGGGGGGGGGGGGACCCCCCGAAATTTTTTTTGCGATGTAGAGGTATATAGTTTTCATGTAGAAAAATTTCGGTATATTAGGTTTCGACCCCCTGAAAAATAGCCTTTAGAAAAAAAAAATTTAGATCCCGACCCCCCACTTAAAAATTCCAAGCTTCGCCACTGATCCCAGGTGCCTTGTACCTTGTGTTGGAATTATTATATCATGACAATCACATTAATAAACCAAAACATCAAAGAACACATATAGCGGAAGCATATGATACATATAACACATAAATAATTAAACCAAATATTAAAGTGAACGTACCTTGATGATTCTAGCAAGAACAAGAATCAAACTTGAGCAATATGGATTATGAACCCTAATTAGGGTTAATAGGATTATAGGAATTGCCCCTTACCGTTTTTGCAATTCAATCCAAGATTCTTACAATAGTGTGTAAGAATCACGTTCTTATACACACGTACTAAACCAAACTAAAGTAATGCAAGTTAATGATCACAAAATTAAACCAAACGTTTTGCTTAATGGAAAAAATCCGATCGACTCTATAAAGGGTTTATGTCTATCGATTTTGCAAGAAGGAAAAGAGAGAAAACTTTAGAGTTTAGTATAATGCACAAGAGATACAAAAACTAGAACCTTAGGTTTGTTTATATAGGCTTTGTAACTTGTAGTCCAAGTTGGATTTGGATTAGGAAACCCTAATCCTTAACCCAAACCGATCGGCCCTATAGTTTTTAGGGGATCCGGAATCTTCTTGACTACTAATTACATCCTAGTCCCTTTCCTTATTTTATTTAACGACCGTTAGTCACTTCCGTTAAATACTAACGTCCGTTATTTATTTTGTGATAATTAATAATCAAATATAACGTTTTACATTTAATTATTAATCTTTAGTTCTCATACGTAATGTGTGCAATCCCGTGATCTCGAGTTCGATCCTAACACACAACTACTATTTTATGCCTATAAAACTAACAGCTCCCACTTAGACATATCATAATAGTTGTGATCACATCGGTTAGCGTCTTGCAACACGCCGATACCTCTAGTACAACTCGAGTAGGTCTCCTGGAAAAACCTTTAATGATTCATCATTATTATTATCCTTTTGTTTCTAATACTACATCAAATAAAGATATGGATATTATCTTTATTCAAAATTCTGTTTCTCGTTGTTTATGATTGAGCAAGATTACCAAATCTTCTGAACATATTCAGGGGAGATCTTGGGCATGGCCATGCAAATATCTTGTCAACCCTACGAGGGGCCCAGCAGTATTAAACTCCAATAAATTTAGAGGAACAAATTCTATCTTGACTACGAGCATAACTCATGAACTTTGCAACAATTACGAAAACAATCCTTATGACTACCAGTTACGTATAGTGTTAAATTGTTCCACAGAATGCACTACATTCACAACAGTTATCTGGTATCTCAAGTCTGAGGATAACTATTCATGATTTACATAGAAATATCCATAAGTAATATCATGTAGTTGGGATAAGTCCTATATTCAATTCATTGAATATCATGTGAATTTGGTATGACAACGCATCAATATACTTTCAAGTATATTCTACCAAAACTCATATTTGTCTTAACATAATGATATTCCCATGTCATTAACTGACAACGGACATTTAGAATAACTAAATTATTCACGGATTAAAACATGCAAAAAATAGGACAACAATATTAAATAATGAATATAAACATAACCACTACTTTATTTCATTAATAAATAATAAATGTTTACAATCCTTTATCCAAATACTAAACACAGTCATGCATGAAACTACTAGCTAATCTAAGTCCAATTCCATTTGACAATTCAGTAAGCTTTTCTTTTGCTAAAGCCTTAGTGAATGGATCAGCTAAGTTATCATCTGTGTGTACTTTCAAGAGATTTATTTCACCTTCGCGGACTTGTTCCCGAACATAGTGATACTTCCGTAGAAAATGTCTAGTGCCCTTCATGACTCCAGATTCATTGGCAAATATGATTGCAGCAGAATTGTCGCAATACATATTAATAGGCGATTCAATTGAAGGCATAACACCAAGCCCTGAAATGAATTTCCTAATCCAGACTGCCTCCATTGCAGCTTCTGAAGCAGCTATGTACTCGGCCTCTGTTGCAGATATCGCAATTGTAATATGCTTCTTGCTCTTCCAGTCTACTGCTCCTCCATTGATAACAAAGACATAACCAGTCTGAAACTTCGCATCATCTTTGTCACATTGCCAGGACGCATCACAGAAACCTGTTACATCAAGTTCTGTAGCTGGATTTCCACCATACACAAGAAACATATATTTCGTATGCCTAAGATACTTTAGAATATGTTTAACAGCAATCCAGAGTTTTTCACCTGGATTCTGTTGAAATTGACTGGTGATATTTTGAGCAAACGCCACATCTGGCCTTGTGCATCTCACCGCATACATAATAGAACCTACAGCCGAAACATAAGGAACTTTGCTCATGCGTGCCACCTCTGCAGGTGTTGAAGCACAATGCTCACTACTCAAGCCATGTTTTACTTCCATTGGCAAAAATCCTTTATTGGAATTTTGCATATTGAATCTCTTCAATATTTTGTCAATGTAAGCATTTTGACTTAATCCGATTAACCACCTTGATCTATCTCTGTAGATCTTGATTCCCAGAATATATGCAGCTTCTCCTAAATCCTTCATAGAAAAGCACTTTCCAAGATATGCCTTAACCTTTTGCAAACTTGGAATGTCTTTTCCCATGATCAATATGTCATCAACATATAAGATAAGGAAAATTGCATTACTCCCACTAGCTTTGTGATATACACATGGCTCATCAAGATTCTGAGTAAATCCAAACCTTTTGATTTCCTCATCAAATCTTTTATTCCATTGCCGTGATGCTTGCTTCAATCCATAAATGGACCTTTGAAGTTTGCATACACGGTTTGGAAATTTTGGATTCACAAACCCCTCAGGCTGCGCCATATAGATGTCTTCATCTAGGCGACCATTTAAGAAGGCAGTTTTGACATCCATTTGCCAAATCTCATAGTCATAGTATGCTGCTATAGCTATGAGAATCCTAATAGCCCTAATGTCAGCTACAGGAGAAAAGGTCTCCTCATAGTCAACACCAAATATTTGAGTAAAGCCTTTAGCTACCAAACGGGCCTTATAGGTGTGTACCTTGCCATCCATGTCAGTTTTCTTCTTGAAGAGCCACTTACTCCCAACTACCTTGGCATTAGGAGGAAGGTCTACTTCAATCCAGACATTGTTATCTTTCATGGATTGCATTTCCCCATTCATAGTAACTACCCATTTGTCCTTTTCAGGACTCTCAATGGAAGCCCTATAATTAGTAGGTTCATTAAGATCCCCTAATATAGTTTCCTCAACTTCTACGTTAAGACATAGACGTTCAGGCGCTTTCACATGTGTTGAAGACTTGCAAATGGGAACAATTTCAACTTCAGGTGGAGGACCCAGACTTTCAGGTTTCACAGGAAGTACGCTAGTGTTTTCAGAAGGTAATGTATCTTAATGATCATCTTCCAGATCATATACTCTCCCACTGAATTCTTGAGATATAAGTTCCTTTTCTAAAAAGTCTCCATATCTTGCAACAATTACTTTGTTTTTAGGAGGATAGTAAAAGTAGTAACCCATTGTTTCCTTTAGGTATCCTACAAAGATACACTTTACAGATCTCTGTTGGAGTTTATCTGCTGAGTCACGTCTTATATACGCCTCGCAACCCCAGACCTTTAAATAAGACAAGTTCGGAACCTTTCCATTCCATATTTCATATGGTGTCTTATCAACCTTCTTAGTGGGAACCATATTCAAAATACGAACCGCAGATTCTAAGGCATAATCCCAAAAGGATAAAGGAAGAGTTGTAAGATTAAACATTGATCGTACCATATCTAACAATGTACGATTCCTTCTCTCAGATACACCATTTTGTTGTGGTGTATATGGAGATGTGAGATTCTGGACAATTCCATTCTCAGCTAAATAATCTTTAAACTCTTGGCTTAAATATTCACCGCCTCTATCGGATCGAAGAGCTTTAATCTTCTTTCCTAGTTGCAATTCTACTTCTGCTTTAAAAACCTTAAATGTTTCAAACACCTCATGTTTATGTTTAAGTAAATAAACATAACCATAACGGCTGAAATCATCAGTAAAGGTTAAGAAGTAGCTAGCACCTTTCCTTGACACATGTCTAAGTGGTCCGCACACATCAGTATGTATTAAACCAAGTAGATCAGAAGCCCTTTCCATATTACTATGAAAAGGTTTCTTCGTCATCTTCCCAGATATACAAGACTCACATTTATCATATGATTCATCATTGATACTTTTCAAAAGCCCATCATGTTGCAGCTTTTTCATGCGAGTCTTGCCTATATGAGCAAGTCTACAGTGCCAAAGGTAAGAAGAATTCAAGTCAGACTTAATTCTCTTACTAATGCTATACATTGAATTATTATTGGACATATTATCATTCATATCAATTTCAAACACACCATTAACAGCAATAGCATTAAAATAAAAAACATTATTTAAAGAAACTGAAATTCCATTGCTACTGATAATGTGATTAAAACCAAGATCCAATAAACATGAAAAGGAAACTACACCCCTAACAATTGAAGGTGCATAATGACAATTGTTTAATAACAGTACTAAGCCCGAAGGCAAAACTAAATTAAACACTCCTATGGCTTCAACAGCTGCAGGTGCTCCATTTCCCACATGCAAATATTGCTCCCCATAGGCTAGCTTCCTTTCCACTCTAAATCCCTGTAGCGTATTACAAATGTGAATACCGCATCCAGTATCATATACCCAGAAATTAATTTTATGATTTAGAGTAAATAATTCAATCATAAGTAAGTTACCTGAAGTACTGGCGCCCGAGTGCCCAGTCTTCTTGTTCTTACTTTCTTGCAACTCTTGGATGTAAAGAGGGCAGTTCCTCTTCCAGTGACCCACTACATGACAGTAGTGGCAAGCCTGATCCTTCTTAGGATACTCCTTCTGCTTAGGAGAGTTTTTCTTGGGTGGAGGTGGAGGTTGATAAGCCATAACTTGCTTACCCTTATCAGCCTTACCCTTACCCTTCTTGTTCATACTTGGCTTGTTAATCCTACCCCTTTGAATAGCAAGTACCTGGGGCGTAGGAGAATTCCTTGGTGGTGAACCCTTCTCGTAATCAATAAGCAATGCGTGCAAATCAGAAACTGTCTTCCCCACGCAATGCATATTGAAGTTACGAACAAAACCACTAAATTCCTTTGTCAGGGATCTATTGATTAAGTTGATGGCAATGTCCTGTTCATAGACTTTGCCCAGTGCTTGTAGTTGATCCATGTAACCTTTTATTTTCAACACATGAGCACCAACAGGTTCACCTTCTGCTTGTTTGCAACCATGTAGAGGTTCACCTTCTGCCTGTTTGCAACCATGTAGAGATTCCATTAAGTCATAGACCTCAACATTAGTTTATCATGTCCATTGGGAAGTAATTCTCAAACTGCTTTTGAAGAGCAGGTGTCATCGCCCCCAACATTAAACAGGCCACATCATTATGCGTCTTATACTCAGTTTTTCACGCTGCTTTTACTTCATCAGTAGCAGTTGCAGGTGGTTCAGCAGAACAAGGCTTGGTCAGATAGTCAAGTTGGTCAAGCACTCACAGGACAATCCTGAGTGAACGAAACCAATCATTGAAATTCTGTGTGCCAGTCAATTTTTCCCGTTCAAAAAAGGATTTGAACGCAGAATTCATTGTGGTGTTATTGTTTTGAGCCATTCTACAGATAAAGAAAGTTCAAATTAGTATTTTCGATAATACAATATTTCAAGAAAATAAAATACCCAAGAAAATATTCATATAACCATAGTACTTTCTTGAAAACTAGGATCCAAATTATCATAGTTTCATTACATCAGTTGATCTGCTAGTAATGAAAGTATATAATAAGGTAATCTGTCGTACAATAATTGGCAAACAATTTTCAATTCCTAGATCAATGGGATTTATATTGGCAAACAATTTCCAATATAAGCATGTTTTATCCCCATCTTATGCCTTGAGTCCAAGCTCTCACTTAACTCAATTTAAGTCGTCTAATTAAAAAACTGCAAATCACCATAATCTCATTACATCAGTTGATCTGCTAGTAATGAGAGTATGAAATTTACCTTTCCATTGAAATTTAGTCCAAGCTCTCACATGACTAAATAACAACTTCAAGTGTTCTCTAACTAGATGGCATTGACTTAATTTTAAGGGTAATAATTTTGATGTGTCAATCAAAATATATACGAAGAAGCATGCATACATCTTTGTATCATAAGTTTTTCAAAACCTTTTTACCAATTTTTAAGCTAAGATTACAATCAACAAAGTTTTAATTGAGGTATTGGGTTCACCAATCAAAGAATTACCTACAATTATCGCCCACTATATCCTACTACTGCATGAGTCAAAAGACCCAAGTTATTCGGATAATTACCACAAAAGTGGCGCGTGGACTTGAGGTCAATTCACCCTTAAGTTGATTTTGTACATAAAATAGTCTTACTTGGTAGCTCCAATTTGACGCACAAAGGAGCGGAGAGACAAACGTTCGCCCGAAGGCTAATTAAAAACGCGTCTCTTTCGAATGACAATTTAATGTCAAGCCTCCTTATACCCCTCTTATAGTTTGTCAAAACTGGGTGAGCCGTTCAAACTATTGGTACAAAACTCAACAATCAATCAAAAGTTTATGACTTTAGTCTTAAAAATTATGTAATAAAGTATAATCTTGCTAGTCTCGCCTGGGAGCAAATTACCGTGCGAAGCGAACCACTATCAGCACATAAGACTTTGCAAGATTCATAATTTATTACTTATGTTGCACAATTATTTAGTCCGTTTAATTTTTATTGAAAAAATACCCTTTTTGCTTAAAACATGTCGAACAATTAAACAAAAACAAGTAATTTTTAAATAAAACAACTAAATAATACACATAACTTAACAATTAATTATGTAAACATGTAGCCACATGCAAATTAATTCAATAACCTATTAATAATCAATCTAGGTTTTAATATGTATATATTTAACTAAGACTCCCATTGGTTTTCGAGCTAATGGTACCAATGGACCACATACACCAAACAATTTGGTTGCGTAAGTCCTAATAAATATATATCACGTTGCACATAATTGATTACTTAATTAATTGGAGTCTTCCTCAATTCAACATCTATTAATTAACTTACATGTGAAAACAAATAAATCATACATGAATCCATGCCAAACATGCACGTTTGCATGGATTCTACCTAACAATTAGCATATTGCCACATGATCACTTTACAACACATAAACATGTATAAACGTAAGGTTTCTAATCAAATTAATTAACCAAACACAAACCCCTAAAAAAATAGGCAATCGATCCATAAAAAATTAGGGTTTGAGTTGGAAAAAAATGAACCCTAAATCGACACATGTATAAACTAAACAAGATTTGTTTTTTTATGTGATTTCGATAATTAATTACATGTTATAACGGCTCGTGATGCCACTGTTGGAATTATTATATCATGACAATCACATTAATAAACCAAAACATCAAAGAACACATATAGCGGAAGCATATGATACATATAACACATAAATAATTAAACCGAATATTAAAGTGAACGTATCTTGATGATTCTAGCAAAAACAAGAATCAAACTTGAGCAATATTTTATGTCTATAAAACTAACACCTTGTACATATAAAAAGGTGTACCTTGTGATTTTTAAAAAGGTGTATGTGATTTTTTCACATACATATTCACTTAATTCTTCTACCTTGTACTAATAAAACGTATTCATACGAGTAAGGTAAAATCTAAATTCATTCGTTCTATAAACAAGTTGGAATTGCATCAATCACAAAAGGATCCTGTAGTTTTTGCCAACAAAAGTAACCCTCTTAAAACTATCATTGGCATTCTGATGACCCATTAATTCCCTTTTGAACAAGTAATTTTGACCTACAATTTTTAAATCATCGTATAAATTACAGCTGCAAATGCCATCAGCAACAAAAAATTTGGGTTCAAAAGTTTTTGAATTGTTGATCCGGCTGAAAGACACTGTTTTTTGAGGCCTGAAAATGCAAACACAATGACAGTTTTTTAATTAGTATCCGATCTTAATTTTTAAAAAAACACAAATTTGTAGAAAACGTTTAAGTTGTGAGACTTTACTTTTGCAAGTGTCCCAGAACCCCCACAGAACAAGGCATTATCGGGGGCGGTGGCAATTCTGTTTTCTGGTCATGATTTTTGGGGATTAATGTTTTCTTATATAAGTTTCTTGGCCTAGGAACCATTTATCAAGATTTACTGTCCGAAGGTTCCAACTCCTACATTATCAAGAAAAAACAAAAATTTCGCTGTCCATCCTCCCGGGAAAACCTGTTACATAAAGCCAATAAATGGGTAAGGGTTGAATATTTTAAAATGAAAAGGAAACAAACTTTTTAAAAATTTTTGAAAAATTTTATTTTAACCCCGCCCCTCTAATTTGCCCTTTTGCATTACTCATTATAACCCCCAAGCTCATTGATCATTTTACCCAACTCACCTTGTAAATAGAGCGTGCAATAGCATCCCATCGATTATAAGAACCCCGGCTGTTTTCTGTCCAAATTCCCATAGGCCACCTAAAGATCAGCAAATGCTATTGTTACCAAAATTTCCAAGGGTTAAAAACAGAAGATGCAAAAACAGGAAAGACTAATGAAAAATACCCGACAACGAAGAATGAATAACCATCCATATGAAAGCTTTGAACTGCCCGTATCAATTGTTCTGTATTATGATTTCGGCAAATCCTTTGTAGGTAGCATTGATGATGGATCTGTCTACACGCGAGAGTCATTTAGTGGCATTTTTGGGAAATCTAGTTTGTAAGCACCTTTCACTTTATGATTGTCTGCAAGCCTCACTGGTGTATCAGGATTGGCGAAATGAAATCCCGTTAAATGAAGCACGCCATTTCCCATCAATAGTTTTCGGTGGAAGACTTCTTAAGATATATGTGTCAGTTACATTTATGGAACCGTAGTGAAAAGAGCCTTGTGGGTTGGGGCGAGCTCCACTGGCGGAGTTGTTCATCCTGATAAACATAAACTTTGATCATTAATGATTCTAATCAACATGAGTTTTTATACAAACAGACCACCAACAGATCTCAACGAGCTCAACTATGAGCCCAATTTCTTCATTGTGGGCTAGACTCCCAAGTTTTTAGATTTCTCACAGATTTAATTGTTTTTTCTATCAATACAAGCTATCTTAGGTACAAAATTCCAGTCACAAGAGCATAATGTTGAATTAGGAATATTGGCTACACCCCCCAAAACCGTTGAACTTTTGATGCAAGGCATTCTTGGTATGCGTTCAAACCGGTTTGTAATATGTAATATTTTTCCTTGTTTCATTTTGTGAGTGGATATTTTGTGCCAAAATAATAGGAAAAAAAAGGAAGAAGAATGGGAGAAATATACCTTATGGACATAGCCTGATTCAAAGCGAACGAAGTGTCATAGACATCATTTGGAGCGTCAGGTAAAGGACCAGTTGCATCTCCTTTGGAATTTGCATATTTCAATATAGCAACCCCTGTAACGGGTTGCCATTCTGATTGATTTACAAATCTTGCACTTGCAACAATGTAGTAGTCGCTGCTTGCATTTTGATCCATAGTAACTAGAAACGAGTAAGACTGTCCGACATGTATATCAAAGCTACTATAGTTTTGTTGGGATGTATAATGTCCCTCGGCTTCCGCTAAAAGCAAATTATGGCTTTGAATCCGAAAATTCAAACAAGTTGATACTCCAACATTTATCACACGAATTCTATAAGTTCTACCTTGATGAACATCAACTGTAGTATGATTAATGCCATCTGGTATACTCGAATTATACTTATAAGGTCCCTTGCCATTAATCAGAATGCCATCTGGCATACCGAGCTCCTTTCCTTCATCAAGAGACGCTCTTAGTACCTTTATGAACAAAACCATATATTAGATACTATAAAGGTACTGGTTTACCAATTTATCATAGATATGTATTTGATATATGATGAAATACTAACCGAGTGGTTTTTGGTGTACCAATCGCCAATAGTAATCACTATATCTCCATCAGGCATGTTGAAAGGAATTTGAATAACCTTCCGATTAGTGATAACAAAACCACCAAATCCGCCTGCTGCTCGCTGAAAATTAGTACTAGGAACATAATGGTAGCTACCGATCTGATCCTTAACTTGAAATCGGTATGTCCAGTTCCAGTTTGGAGGAATGGGACAATTAGTACCAAGTACCCCATCTTGCCAAGAAGAACGTCGCATTTCTATTCCAGGCCTATTCAATATATAAGTTCAATATTCAAAATATACGCTATAGTACTTTAGTCACAATGTTCATTAACTCAAATCAAAGCATACCAGCCATACCATGTAATGAGGAGGCTTTCATCTAGTTTGTTCTTGACGTTAACGACCACATGGTAATTGGTGGTAACATTAATAATTGGACCTGGAAATTTCCCATTTACTGCTATAACCTGTGATCAAGTTCACAAAGAAAGACAGCGCTTAATTAAAAGGTATATTATTGACATAACAGTAAAACAATGCAAGGGTAAAAATCAACTTATATTGGATGACTAAAATATCACAAACAGCTAGCAGTATATAGTCCGACTGAGACGATTGATGTAACACTTAAATGATTTACCATAAATAGTAAACAAAAATCAACTGATCGAAAGTGACCTGTTGTGGAACGCCAAGCGGAGAAGCAGTAATGTACGAGTACTCGAGTTCATAATTCACAACTGGATCGGCTGCGTAACACAGCCCACAAAGTAACAACAAAACAATGTGGCACAAGCAAAACAACATAGGACAAGTTAGCGCCATTTTAGAGCTGTTTTTTTGTTGTGAAATTATTAAGGGTTTTTAACATGATGATATAGACTCATGGTGGGTATAGGAGTGTAATTAAAAATATACTTTTTTCCTGTAGACTTCGGAGCGTGTTTTGCGGTGTCATAGTGTTGATTGTGTTAGGCCTACCACTCGACATTCATTCCCATGCATCATCGGCGTGATATATGGCCTTTCTAACCGAAATACCGCTAAAGTCGTTACATTCGCATGATTTATCCTATTTTATACTGTATATTAATCATTCTTTCCTTATTTTAGGTTTTTTAAGTGCACTTTGTGTACCAAAATATTCAAGAAGATTATGTCGCTATTTAGTCTCGAAAATTAGTCATATGTTGTTAATTTGTTGTACATGTGGTTGAAAAATTACACCAATTTTTACAAATTGTCACTGTCATTTTATTTTAAAAGAAATATTATATACTAATAGTTTTAGCATTGTCAATTAATAATTAAAATATTTTTTATTAAAAAATTTAAGCTCGTGTTCAAGGTACATGTGACACAATAAAAAAAGTGAAAAAAGAATCATAGGAAACTAAGGGCGCGTTTGGTATGCTACCTAGAATTACAATCGGTATGACATTGATTAGAGGGTAGTATGGGATTAAGGATACCAATTTCATTTCTATTGTTTGGTGTGAACTTTAAGGTATGGTTTTCACATGTTAGTACCGGTCCAAAAAAACAAAATGTTAAAATGAACAAAGAAAAAGTGGTTGATTTTGCATTGGAAAAATAATTTACATGTTAGTGGTGGTCCCACATGAATCAATTGGAAAAGGTGTCTACTCCCTCCACTATGAGTGTATAGGTATGAAGTGATAGTTTGATTCCCCCAACTTACTAACCAAACACTTGCAATGATAATCATTGTGATTCATTGATTCCCATAGTCTTGTACCAAACACACCATAAACAAAAAAAATTATGAAGAATGAAGAGTTATGAAGCATTAAGACGCTCTCTTCGCATCTAGCTGGGTAAAAGGTTTTAAACTCTGACCACATCTGAACGAGAAAAAACAAACGCTCTTATTAGACCAAATGTATGAACGCATTTAAATGTGTTAGATTAAAAAGTTAAGAAGTTCTTTTTGAAAAACAAACCACCACCTAATATTTTAGTTTGTCATGGAAAGACGGCGTAGACAAAGTAAGAAGCCCGGTTATAATAACATGGTTAACACCACTATAAACTAGTACGAGACAAAGGAGCATAAAACCGGATGGCTGCTACAATAGAATAGACTTCTCAGAAAGAGCAGTTTTTTAAATGTTAGATTGGTTTTCAGAATATGTAATCCTTTTCTTTCTTTTTTTGCTTTAGATTCATCTATTTGGCAATGATATTCTCCTGTCGATTTCTTCACAAGTGACTACAATTATTCTGTCTAACTAACAGCACGCATTGATGTTTTAAAACTAATTGTTCAGAAGAAGTAATCTAGGAATTAATTTTCTCATATGTTTGCATAATCTAACAACAATTATACTTAATATACAGTAATGAACCTATTAAAACAATAAAATTTTAGCAAAATCAGATCTCATTTATGAGTAGTTTGTAAAGCATCAGCATATTGGTCAAAAGACTTGAAGACAAAAGTTGTTGAGCTTCTATCAGTTTCCATATATAGAGAGGTAGTTGTAAATCAACATCTTAACTGACCACATGTTACAGCTGACCGACAAATATTGCATTCCTACTAAAGATTCAAGTTATCAAACGAGCTTTTTGATCTTTATATCATACATCTTCTTAAAGACCTTTTTCATGAGATCTTCTCCAGGCTGCACTAGAGTCGCCGGTTTGCCCCTTATAACCACCACCAGGATATCCCCTTGTTGCATCTCCTAGCCCAAACCGCCCAGCAGCAGCTCTGTACTCACCGAGGTTGGTGTCATAGCCGTCAAAATTTTCATAACCATACCTAGAAGCTCCAGTTGCAGATTGAGTCGGTGCAGAAACATAACTTCCAAAATTTTCAAAACCATACCTAGAAGCTGCCCAGCAGCAGCTCTGTACTCACCGAGGTTGGTGTCATAGCCGTCAAAATTTTCATAACCATACCTAGAAGCTCCAGTTGCAGATTGAGTCGGTGCAGAAACATAACTTCCAAAATTTTCAAAACCATACCTAGAAGCTCCAGTTGCAGCTCTGTACTCACCGGGGTTGGTGTGATAGCCAACACCACGCCCACCACCAACATAAAATCCAGGTCTTGACGGTTCTTCCCTTGATAAAGCTCTCTTTGCTTCCACCTGCACACCAGAAGTAAGCTACATATAAACACCAGAGCATATGCACAGACAACGAAAAAAAATGAGTAATTGCATAATAAAGAATAAAAACCAGCAGATTACTGCATGGTATCACACTAAGAACCCAAACAAATGATTCTTATTTTTTAGGTGGTTATCAGGAGTTGGTTATAAGGGATTAAAATTTACTTTATTCTCAAATATACGCTAAACAGGATCTAACCTTTTCAGTAAAACCTGGACTTAGTGAAGCAGTAGCAAGAGCCATCACTTTCCTTTGTCCATCAGCAATTTCACCACTCAATGTTTGATACATTGATGATGCTGCTTTCAAAGATTCCTAAAAAGCACAGTCCTTTTCTTTATTTATATAAACTGAAAATATAAAAGGATAAAAATATGGCAAGAATCATGCAATTTACCTTCAAATCGTCTAAAGGTGAATGTGTCGACTCAACTTTCTGCTGAGCTGCATCCTTCAGCTTAGAAATTTGATTCTTAAATTCAGCATTGACTTGTTTAGACAAAGTCTTGCAAGACAGATCAAAAGCTGGAATAACTGAATCTTTCAAACTTGAGCTTAATGCATCCTGCGCAAAAAATTAAGTTTCAAATAAAATGACTCGGCCAAAATTTAGCGGCATTAAGCAGCACGCCAGTTTAAAAAAATCACATAAAACACATACCTTTATCGCTTGTTTGCCAGAAGTTTGAATTTGTTGTTGGATATTCCTTGAAACAATTGCTTCCACATCTGCTTTCAATACGTGATTTACAGCTTTATCACCTATGAACCCCTACAACACAATCAAGTCGAGTTATAGTTCCAGTCACACAACTATGGAAAGTTTAAACACTACCTGCACACAATGTTAAAGTAGACTTTTAGCAGATTACTAGTACATGCTAATAGGAGGTAAGAAAAACACCAACTTTTCTTTCCTATCGCAATGACTTATACCCTTCACTTAATTAAGCCACTTTATTAGTTCATTTCTTTCCTATTTTTATCTTCCAAATTCTATTTTCTAGCTAACGAACTGTTACATTTTGGTAAAAACTTCCACTAATTAATTGTTTCTTTGATTCTTTGCATGTGAGCGTCTGCGAATAATCTAATTAAACATACCTTGAATCAGACTCAAAAAATAACATGACACCAATGTGCCAAATCTCAGTTTTCATTTGAATACGCAAACCCTATATGTTTATAGTGTAAGATATTTCGCATTGTATAATCAAATATCACCATAGTGAGGCAGAAACGTGAGAATGTAAAGAAAAACTAAGCAGTGGATCAGTTGCAGAGAGTAAAATAGTCGTAGCAAAACCATTTTAATGGTGTATAGAGAAGAAAGAAAAGGTGTATTTATCACCTCCAGATGCTAATATAGAGGTAGCAATTTAAACCCATTAACTTAGGAATGGATCAGATTAAAAAATATAAATCTGAAACAAAAACAAGACGAACCTGAAAAGCCCTTGTGACAGCTTTAGGAACATCTCTTTGGATTATATCTTGAACTCCAATCACAACAGCATTCAGCTGATTTTTCAGCATTTGCTCGAATGCTTGAACAAATTCTTCACGTGTGATTGAAGCAGCGGTCAAATATTGTTGGTGACGTTCAAGGTTCAGCTTTTCTTCATATGCAAACCTTTCTTGAAGAAAAGCCGAATCAGCATCACAACTAGCCTTGACAAGCTTCTCATACCTTTTTATGATTGTGCTCTCGATTTTACTTCCTTCTGATGAAACATGTCGCTCCACGGCATCCAAAATTTTCTTTTGAATTTCACTTTCATTGGATATTACCTGCAGTTAAAATGTACATCAGTCACCGGTTAAACTTTACATTTTCTTTTATGTCTCTACTAGAGGAGCTTTTATTACCATGCACAATAATCGTTAATGTGATTATTAAAAAGAAAAGACAGTGAAGTTCTAAAAGGTTTAAATTAATAAAATCGTTTCTTAAATTGTCTGACACATAACTTGCCAGCAAGACAATTTTCCCACCCATACCAAAATGATAGAAGCCACAGCAGTCATTACTAGCACATACAGTTAGAGCAGACATGTTATATTTACAGGTAACGCCACAGCAATTATATTGCACTTGCGATGAAGCAACTGATCTCCACACCTATTCTGAATTCAATATTTCAAGCTAATACAAAGTTTTACACTAGCAGACTGTTTATAGCAGACATATATATTTATCACGTTATATTTATCAAACCAATTTCAGAAAAAATGCTAATAAAATCATTTCTTAAATTGTCTGACACATAACTTGCCAGCAAGACAATTTTCCCACCCATACCAAAATGATAGAAGCCACAGCAGTCATTACTAGCACATACAGTTAGAGCAGACATGTTATATTTACAGGTAACGCCACAGCAATTATATTGCACTTGCGATGAAGCAACTGATCTCCACACCTATTCTGAATTCAATATTTCAAGCTAATACAAAGTTTTACACTAGCAGACTGTTTATAGCAGACATACGTTATATTTATCACGTTATATTTATCACACCAATTTCAGAAAAAATGCTAATAACATAGATATCTACCTGAGCAATTGTTTCTTGCAATGAATTCAGTTTTAAAATCAAGGCTTCGGTTGAAATAAACTCATTGGAGTTTTCCTCCTTGGTCTTCATCACAATAACCTCATTCTCATCAGGCTTGCTACCCTCCTTGGTCTCCGTCACAATAACCTCATTCTCATCAGGCTTGCTACCCTCCTTGGTCTCCGTCACAATAACCTCATTCTCATCAGGCTTGCTACCCTCCTTGGTCTCCGTCACAATAACCTCATTCTCATCAGGCTTGCTACCCTTACCCTTACCCTTACCTTTACCCTTACCCTTACCCTTACCCTTTCTCTTCTTCCCTTTTTTTTCACTTAGGTTTGACTCTTTCAATGCAACATCTTTTAAAGCTTTATCAATTTCATAACCACCTGTATACTTATTTCCTTTTTTTTCAGGTATAATTTCAGTCACCGGTTTTTTCATCTTCTTTTCCCATCGAGCTCTTGCTTCTGCCATATTTATGCGGCTAACTTCTTCGGTTGCTGCCTTCTTTCGAGCCTCTTCTTCTTCCTTTCGAGCCTTTTCTTATGACTTTTGAGCCGCACTTTTTGTAACAACTTGTTTTTTACTCTTAGTGCACTCCTGTTTTAAAGCCGCAAGTTCACCCTTCTTTTTTTGGCAAGTCTCCTGTCAATCAATTAAAGCATGTTATCGATTTAGGCAATTTTAACAAGGTAACCACATCAAACAATAAAAAAAACCATTAATAACTAAACTCCAACAATTGGATTAAGTAAAACTATGCAAATTAAGTTAAAAGCAACATGCGGTTGTCTTTATTAATTGTACAAGTATAATAGGACACCCATTGGTTAAATAATGTCGGTTTTGCGTAAGATTCAACCCGAACGGACCAAAGTGCTTGCTCAATTAACAAATACTATTATTTAGCACACTGGATAGATGTGTAACATATCAAAAATGTCAGCCTATAGTTAATATACCTATCATTGTTTAACTATGGTCTTGATTATCTTTATGATTAGGCCATTTGATTATGTATCTAAGATATAATGAAAGTAATACATTGTAAAGATAATGTAACATTGCATCCTATGACACATGTTGATATGTTAACTACGATAGTTCCAAAACCATTAGTCCATATAACTGAGAATATGTACGTTGTTGGATTACATTTTTATCACAGAGTAATAATGTTAATTGCAATATCCCATTATCAAAGCAGTACATCATGTTTTAGTGTACGATAACCAATAATCTTGTTCGTTATAACTATCCAAAACACACTATCAGTTGTTGTCATGATGATCCTTAGAACAAAAAGGTTTATAACTAATATAGATTCATTAGTATTATAGTGAGTCAAAACACACCCTAAACGAGACGACGCACAACCTGACTCGTGAGTAGACCATACTCGCACCTGACTCGCAATTCATTGACTGAATTGGACCAAGTTGAATCGACTCTAAACTCAGCAAGCCAGAAAATGATGAGGAAATAGAAGATTTTAGCTCATATTAATCTTCTTCTTTACTATTCCCATCCGTACCCCATCACTGGTGGTCGTGATTCAAAAAATATAACTAGTCACGTGTCGCAACAGATCAGAACACTATCATAGTTAAACATGATGTGATAATAAATTAGTCAATTCAAAAAATTAAACATATATAATACCGTGAACAGATCTAATAACGAACTAATAAAGTATAGCTACTTAAAAGCCAAACAAGCAGAAATCAACATCAAACATGACGCAAAAAAGTTGTACCAAATCACCAACAGATCTATACTATGCAATCCAAGAGATCTAAATTAATCAGTAAACGTAGCAAATAAAATAAGAAACAAATAATCAATTATAGGGAGTAAAGGTTGATAAAGTAACAAACCAGAGCAGCAGCCCGAACGTGAATCTGTAGATGATCATGCAAGTCTTTAGGATCCAACTCAAGTTCACAAACATGACATTTCGCCGTACCAGATTCAGCAACTACTTCACCCTTCTGGTTGCTTACTTCTTCAGCCGCTGCTTGAGCCTCATAGTCTCTCACAATCTCTTTGCATAACTTTCTAACACCCTGAGCTGCTTCAGCATAACTAATATCACCACCCTTATTTGCTAGTAATTCCTACCAAGCATTAAAAACATGTGATCAGAAATCAAATTTTGCAGAAGTACCATTAGGTAATCCTAACAAATAGCTACATGGCCGAGATCATACTCGTCCATACAAGTTTGAAGTTCCTACTATTACATCATCTACATCACACAAACGTAAAAACAGTTAAAAGATACCTAATTAATAAACAATATAGCATGCATCTCTCTGCTTGAAAAGATACCTAAACAGACAAACAAATAACACTTAGTACTCTATTTCTTCCGCTCGACTTACTTTCAATTCAAAATGTGTTCGTGGCTTGATACAACAATATCTACTCTACCAAAGCATGCAAGTAACTGTCACACTGAAATAAGGAAAACAACCGCTTATTCACAACTATCTTCACAGGCGCGCGCACGCATACAAATATCAAAAACGTCTAAATAATAAACAACATATCATCTACTAACAATAACTTCGACAATATCAAAAAAGCCTAAATAATAAACAACATATCATCTACTAACAATAACTTCGACTGGAGCAAATATTTTCACAATAATCCTTCATCTACTCACAAAATTTCACACAGATACGTAAAATATTTTCACTAATTTAGTTTCATTCGTAACATTCAAATCTATTAACAATGATAAACTATTAACAATGATACAACAATATCTACTCTACCAAAGCATACAAGTAACTGTCACACTGAAATAAGGAAAACAACCGCTTATTCACAACTATCTTCACAGGCGCGCACACATACAAATATCAAAAAAGCCTAAATAATAAACAACATATCATCTACTAACAATAACTTCAACTGGAGCTAATATTTTCACAATAATCCTTCATCTACTCACAAAATTTCACACAGATACGTAAAATATTTTCACTAATTTAGTTTCCTTCGTAACATTCAAATCTATTAACAATGATAAACAACATGATAAACTAACAAAAGCTAAACATATAACATATATCAGATCGATAATCAAAACCAGATCTACAAATGAAAATCTAAACATACATATATCTAAAACAGAACAAATAAGCAACATCTTATTATAAGAGTTATAAAGCATAAATAAATTAAAAAAATAAATAAATAAATAAATAAAATAAAAAATAAATAAAAAAAGAGATTAAATAACACACATCGATGTTTGGATCATGCTCTTGCCGGCAGTGATCGATCAGGTCCTCCCAATGAGTAAATACACTCCTGCAATCAATGCATGGATACTTATCTGGACTTGGATGACGCGCCATAGTTACCGTGTTATTTTAGAGAAATTGCAATGTAAAATGTGGGTTTTATATAGGGAAAGTGTAGGGTTATAAGGCGATAGTTTTATAAAAACAGATCCCAGAGGTTTCATTATTTACTAATTTAGCATAAAGTTTTTTTAACCAAAAAAATACCCCTAAGATTTATAAAATTACATTTTGTTAGCATAAAGTTTTTTTAACAAAAAAAATACCCCTAAGATTTATACAATTACATTTTGTTAGCATAAAGTTTTTTTAACAAAAAAAATACCCCTAAGATTTATACAATTACATTTTGTTAGCGTAAAGTTTTTTTAACAAAAAAAATACCCCTAAGTTTTATACAATTACATTTTGTTAGCATAAAGTTTTTTTAACAAAAAAAAACCGAACGATTTTCATGAAAAACAAAGTTTATCAAAGAAAACCAACGTTTTTAAAATAAAAAACACCACTGGTTTTAATAAAAAACTAAAAAAAATTATAGAAAACAAGAGATCTTCATAGCAAACCAAAGATCTTTAAAGAAAACATGAAAAAAATAAATAAATAAATAAATAAATAAATAAAAGCCCTTTAGATCTCGCCTGAAAAATTCTTTTTTATGGATCTGTGTTTTTTTACAGATTTGAGGGTAGAAGTGATTTGTGGTACACATGATGGTGGTGTTGTGGAGGTTTGGTGGTGAAACAGCGATTGTTTTACAGAGCATGGTGGTGAGGAGGTGACTTTTGAGAGAGAGAGAGAGAGAGAGAGAGGAGAATGAAAGGCTCTTGTTGTGTGGGAAGGGGGAGATGAGAGAGACGTATATACATCTTACACTTTAAGATGAGAAGAGATGTGGGACAAAAAAGTACAACTATTATACCTACTTTTCATCTTCCCAATACTACTTTTTAATTTAATTTAGTGCAAGTAAACTCCAAAATACATCCCTGTGGTTTGCCCAATTTCGCACCATACATCCAAATTTTTTTTTAAAGTTTTATACATCCCTCCGTTAGCAAAAGTCAAACACAATACATCCCTCCGTTAAAATAAGGACTAACGGTGCAAACTTTTTCTCCGTTATCTCCTAACGAGATAGAAAAAGTTTGCACCGTTAGTCCTATAGTTAAATCTATTTGCACCGTTAGTCCTTTGTTACGTTTTCGTCAGATTTTTTACGTTTTCGTCTGTTTTTTTACGTTTTCGTCCGATTTTTTACGTTTTCGTCCGATTTTTTACGTTTTCGTCTGTTTTTTTACGTTTTCGTCCGATTTTTTACGTTTTCGTCCGATATTTTACGTTTTCGTCTGGTTTTTTACATTTTCATCCGTTTTTTTACTTTTCGTCCGCTTTTTTACGTTTTCGTCTGTTTTTTTTACGTTTTCGTCCGATTTTTTTACGTTTTCGTCCGATATTTTACGTTTTCGTCTGGTTTTTTACATTTCCATCCGTTTTTTTTTACGTTTTCGTCCGCTTTTTTACGTTTTCGTCTGTTTTTTTACGTTTTCGTCCGATTTTTTTACGTTTTCGTCCGATATTTTTACGTTTTCGTCTGGTTTTTTTACATTTTCATCGTTTTTTTTACGTTTTTGTCCGCTTTTTTACGTTTTCGTTCGATTTTTTACGTTTTCGTCTGTTTTTTACGTTTTTGTCTCATTTTTTACGTTTTCGTCGATTTTTTACGTTTTCGTCTGTTTTTTTACATTTTCATTCCGTTTTTTTGCGTTTTCGTCCATTTTTTTACCTTTTTTTACGTTTTCATCCGTTTTTTTTGCGTTTTCGGCTGTTTTTTTACATTCTCATCCGTTTTCTTACGTTTTCGTCTGTTTTTTTTACGTTTTCGTCAGATTTTTTTACGTTTTCGTCCGATATTTTACGTTTTCGTCTGTTTTTTGGGAGTTTTCGTCTGTTTTTTTTGCGTTTTCGTCCATTTTTTTACGTTTTCTTAAAAAAGTAAACGTAAAAAAGCGTAAAAAAGTAAATGTAAAAAAGCGTAAAAAAAATGGACGAAAAACGTTAAAAAGCGGACGAAAACGTAAAAAAGCGGACGAAAACATAAAAAAACAAACGAAAACGTAAAAAAAACAGACGAAAACGCCCAAAAAATGGGCGAAAAAGGAAAAAAGCGAACGAAAACGTAAAAAAAGTGACAAAAACGGAAAAATATCTACGAAAACGCAAAAAAAACGGATGAAAATGTAAAAAAACAGACGAAAACGTAAAATATCGGACGAAAACGTAAAAAATCGGACGAAAACGTAAAAAATCGGACGAAAACGTAAAAAAACGTAAGAAAACGGATGAGAATGTTAAAAAATAGCCGAAAACGCAAAAAAAGGGATGAAAACGTAAAAAAAGGTAAAAAAAATGGACGAAAACGCAAAAAAACGGATGAAAATGTAAAAAAACAGACGAAAACGTAAAAAATCTGACGAAAACGTAAAAAATGAGACAAAAACGTAAAAAAACAGACGAAAACGTAAAAAAAGGGACGAAAACGAAAAAAATTGGACGAAAACGTAAAAAAAAACAGACGAAAACGTAAAAAAGCGGACGAAAACGTAAAAAAAACGGATGAAAATGTAAAAAACCAGACGAAAACGTAAAATATCGGACGAAAACGTAAAAAAACGGACGAAAACGTAAAAAAACAGACGAAAACGTAAAAAAGCGGACGAAAAACGTAAAAAAACGGAAGAAAATAGTAAAAAACTAGACGAAAACGTAAAAATATCGGACGAAAACGTTAAAAAATCGGACGAAAACGTAAAAAAACAGACGAAAACGTAAAAAAAATGGACGAAAACGTAAAAAATCGGACGAAAACGTAAAAAAACAGACGAAAACGTAAAAAATCGGACGAAACGTAAAAAATCTGACGAAAACGTAAAAAAACAGACGAAAACGTAAAAAATTGACGAAAACATAACAAAGGACTAACGGTGCAAATATAGTTAACTATAGGACTAACGGTGCAAACTTTTTCTATCTCGTTAGGAGATAACGGAGAAATGGTTTGCGCCGTTAGTCCTTATTTTAACGGAGGGATGTATTGTGTTTGACTTTTACTAACGGAGGGATGTGTATGGCGCAACTTTTTTGGGAGGGATGTATCGTGTGAAATTGACCAAACCACAGGGATGTATTTTGTAGTTTACTCCTTTTTAATTTAATTTAATGCAAGTATTTTTCACACAAAAATCACTTTTTTCTAAAACATTTAGCGGGTGTTTCTAAAAAGTTTTTACTCCAACTGATTAATTACTAGCTTACTATGGCAGGCGTATGTAGACACAATCATTTTACTAGCATTTCTACTACTCCGTAATAGATACGAGTAATAAATAAAAGTAGAAAAAACTTTTGGCTATACTCCATGGTATTTTTTGAAACATGATGCACACTATTCTATTCTATAAACCAACTTAAATTTAGCCCAATGGTAATGGAAACGTCTTCCCCCAACCGACCGAGCTTGCCAACCGCGTTTCCCCTTAGGTCAAACGATAGCAATCACGTCCCACCACAAAATTTTGAAAAATTAGATTGGCTTTGCCAACCGAAACTTTGGGCACATTTACTATTTTTTTTAGCCGTTGGTGCATCTATATATATAATAAACCAAACTTTTTTTGAAATTCGTCACGTCATTAAAGCCAGCATGGCAAAAAGAAAGACACCTCATAAAATCCAGCTCATCACCTCATCTGTTATCTTCAATCTTTGACTTCATCTTTTTATTCTACCGCTTCAATTCGACTTTCCCAAAACAAAAACCCGTAACCCACTGCCATGAATAATTTGATTAACAAATCAATTGCAACCGAAAATTAAGGCAACCGAAGATTATGAAATTGACACTTTCCCAAAATCTCCTTGAATGGCTACCGAAAATCTTTGCAGTAAACTCTATAAGGTATGATTCAAAATCTATATTTTTTTTTTAGTTGTCACACGTCAATGAATACCGAAAATCAAGCTAATTTAGTATCAGTTTTTACAATTCATTTATTATTTGATTCACCATCGATTTGATTGAGGTTTTTTGGTGGGTAACAATAATTGATTGAATGAGGGGTGGGTTACGGGTTTTTGTTTTGGGAAAGTGGAATTGAAGGTAACAATCGAATTTATGTTTTTTGTTTGTCGGCAAAAATCTGTTATTTAGGGTTTTTTACACCATGGCAAGAATTTATGTTTTTTGGGGGTATTTGGGGATTACAATCGAATTGATTGATTTAGGGTTTTATACACCTAAATTTGTTATGGTTTTAATTACACCTCAATTTTAAACTCTGTTATTTTTGTAATAGATATTGTGCACAATTCGTTTATGAGGTTCTACATTGTCAAATATTCTTTCAAAATACATTATTCAATCATGTCGATACCCATTGTCTCTGAACCCTATAAATTGAGACATATGAGGTACGGCATATTCACAGTACTCATTATATCATTTACATCTTTTTATACTTTAACACTCAAAAATGTCCCACATGGTTACCAAAACTAACATGATCGAGGAGTTGACACCATTGAAAGATGATTGGTGTATCAAGGTAATGATTGTACGCTTATGGAAATTAACGGTGTTCAAAAATCCATTGGAAACTTGGAAGATTGAGATGGTTCTGCAAGACGAGAAGGTAATATATATAGTTTCTGTTGCATTATAATTTTCATAATTTATAGGGTTGTATAATAATTTGCTACTGCATTTAAAATATAGGAAGACAAGATTGTTGCTACTGTCAAGTAAAGTTTTTGCCCTAAGTTTGAAAAGTCTCTACAAGAAGGGAAATGCGTCTGTATTTCTACTTTTGGAGTTGGGGAAAGCCAAGGAAGCCCCTATATCGTTGACAATGCTTATAAAATTAACTTTTATAAGTCGACGGTAGTCACTCCATGTGAAACTTATGATGGACCAATTTATGGGTTCAAGTTTAAAAGTTTTACCAGCCTTCTCCAAGAGGAACAAGCATCTAATGTGTCTTATGGTTTCAAAAAATCCACTTCTAACTTTAAATATATTTCAGTTATATTAAAACATTTTGGTCCTTCAGGCATGCTTACTTTTGCTTATGTATCTATACAGATCTCATAGGAGACCTAACCTCTTGTGGTAACATCCAGCATGCTACGGTTGATGGGGATAAACGCCCGTACATCCGTTTGGAATTGGAGGATGTATCGTAAGTCATTTTCTAATACTTGCCTCTTTTATTTATTTTTCCCATATTCCTTATTTAAAGACTCCCGATTTACTGTGTCAATTATAATTTGTAGTGGGAACAAGCTTAGGAATATTACTTTGTGGAGTGACTATGCCCACCAACTGAACAACGCGTTAGGTGACTGACAGAACTTGGGCCATGTTGTCATCATCCTACAGTTCATGAAACACAAGATTTATAAACGTGATTCTTCGTTTGAAAGTAAATTATGTTAATCATTATTGTCACACCTCGCCAATGGCGGAAACGCGAGTGCAACATCATGGATATCATTAATTTTTAATCCCTACATGTTCATTATCATTAATTTACAGATCTTAATATAAACCCTAATCCATCACAATTTGTATCACATGAATCATAAAAATAATTAATTAAACATAAGCATTAAAATTTTACCTTAATGTTCGAAGAATGAAAACCCTAAAAAAAAATCTTCTCTCCTTCTCCTTATGGTTTGGTCGAAATTTATGAACAAGAGGGAATGAGGGTTTTGGTTTTGTATTTATAGGCTCCTATGGAAAATTCTAGATAATGGTTAATTAGGTAAGTGGATTTGTAGTCAAATTAGGTTTCCTAATTCTCCCTAAAACCCAAAATTCGTTTTTTTATATATACATATATATAATTTTTATTTTTTATTATTATTATTAATTATTACACTTAAAACCTTGTACCATTCATATTTTATAAAAACCCTATATCAATTTTAACACCTTATGCGATAAACCTTCGTTTTTACGACAAACCGGAAAAATATCATTTTCAAAATAAAGTTTCCAAAAATAGATTTTTCACACTTAACACAAGTATACTCCATTAAAAATAACCTCCACGTAACTTACTAACGCTCAAATATTTGAACGAAGACTTGTTACGCAAAACCACCAAAACTACACAAGTCATTTCTACACCACTAAGGCGATCAAAATGAACTTCTCCCAAAACTCACACTACTCAACATGATAAAAATCTCACATCAAGGGATTTAGTGCTAACACACGTACTTATTACCCATAAACCACACATATACAACACATAAGCACATATTACACATCACATAAAAGTTAAATAGATTGAGACTATTAGTCAAACTAACCTGCTAAAATCACGCTTGTTACATCATCCCCCACTTAGGGAAATCGCGTCCCGAGATTTATTAGCTCGTCTCATCAACCTTCTCAGCAAACAACTTCGGGTACTTGGTCCTCATCTGATCTTCATGTTCCCAAGTAAACTCAAGACCACGCTTTGAATTCCAACGTACCTTCACTAATGCTATCTTATCACGTTTCATACTCTTAACCTCTCGGTTCATAATCTCGACAGATTCCTCAACAAAGTGAAGAGTCTTGTCAATCTTAATTTCATCCAATGGCACATGCAAACTAGCATCCGCCAAACATTTCTTCAGATTAGACACGTGAAACGTATCATGCACACCACTTAACTCTCCAGGCAATCTCAACCGATATGCCACAAGTCCAATCCTTTCCGTAATCTCAAACGGTCCTACATATCTTGGTGCTAACTTGCCTTTCTTACCAAAACGCACAACACCTTTCCAAGGAGACACTTTCAACATCACAAAATCACCCACACTAAACTCCAAAGGCTTACGGCGATTATCCGCATAGCTCTTTTGGCGATCTCTTGCTGCCTTAAGTCTTTCCTTAATCTGAAACACCTTATCCGTAGTCTCTTGCACTATTTCCGGACCAATTAGTTGGCTTGTTCCAACCTCTGCCCATAGAATAGGTGATATACACTTCCTTCCATACAACATTTCAAACGGTGCACATCTAATACTGGAATGATAGTTGTTGTTATAGGAAAACTCAGCCAAAGGCAAATGAGTATCCCAGCTTCCTCTAAAATCAATAGCACACGCTCTAAGTAAACCTTCCAAAGTCTGAATCGTTCGCTCACTTTGCCCATCCGTCTGTGGATGATAAGCAGTGCTCATATCCAAACGCGTATCCAACGCCTTTTGCAACGATTGCCAGAATCGCGAGGTAAACCTACTATCGCGATCAGAGATAATCGACACAGGCACACCACGTCTCGCCACAATCTCATTAATATAAATCCTTGCCAGCTTCTCCATCTTATAATCCTCACGAATAGCCATAAAATGTGCAGACTTCGTCAGCCTGTCCACTATGATCCATATCGTGTCATGTCCATTACTTGTTCTAGGCAACTTAGTAATAAAATCCATTGTTATTCTCTCCCATTTCCACTCAGGAATCGGCGGCTGCTGTAACAATCCAGAGGGTTTCTGATGTTCAGCCTTAACTTTCAGACAAGTCAAACATTGGCTAACATATTCAGCTATCTCCCTCTTCATTCCCGGCCACCAGTGAGCATCTCTAAGATCATAATACATCTTATCCGATCCTGGATGAATCGAATATCTCGATTTATGAGCCTCATCCATGATCAACTTCCTTACACCTCCTACCGATGGAACCCATATTCTATCTAAGAAATACAGTCCACCATCCTCCTTTTTCTCCATTTGTTAATCTAAACCACGCAGCATCTCAGAGGTCGCATTCTCATCCTTAAGAACTTCTTCTTATGCTGCCAATATCTTACCCTTAATTCCCGACTGTAACGTCATACACATTGCTTGCACACGCTTAGGCTTAATCCGCTCCTTTCTACTTAAAGCATCAGCCACCACATTCGCCTTTCCAGGATGGTAGCGAATCTCACAATCATAATCACTAAATAATTCAATCCACCTTCTTTGTCGCATATTCAGTTCCTTCTGACTGAAAATATGCTGAAGACTCTTATGATCTGTATAAACAACACTCTTCGTGCCGTACAGATAATGTCTCCAATTCTTGAGAGCAAATACTACCGCACCAAGCTCCAAATCATGAGTGGTATAATTCTTCTCATGAATCTTGAGCTGTCGAGATGCGTAAGCTATCACCTTACCCCTTTGCATTAGTACACACCCAAATCCTTGATTTGACGCATCACAAAACACAACGAAATCATATGGCCCATCAGGTAACGTCAGAATAGGTGCATTACACAAACTATCCTTTAATGACTGAAAAGCCATCTCCTGCTCATCTTCCCAAACATACTTCCTGTTCTTCTGAGTCAACGTAGTAAGAGGTTTAGCAATTTTTGAAAAATTCGCTATAAATCTTCGATAATATCCTGCCAATCCTAAGAATGAGCGTATTTCGGACGGCGTCGTAGGAGCCTTCCAGTTCTTGACCGCTTCAATCTTACTAGGATCTACATGAATTCCCTCACTATTCACCACATGTCCAAGAAAATGTACCTCCTCAAGCCAAAACTCACACTTTGAGAACTTGGCGTACAACTTCTCTTTCTCCAGCAATACAAGGATTAATCTCAGATGTTCTCCATGCTCCTCCTTCGTCTTGGAATAAATTAAAATGTCGTCTATGAACATAATCACGAACTTATCCAAGTAAGGCTTGAAAACGCGATTCATCAAATCCATGAATACCGCAGGTGCATTTTTCAGCCCGAATGGCATAACCGTGAACTCAAAGTGTCCATAACGAGTTCTAAAGGCGGTCTTTGGAATATCCTCCTCATGTACTCTTAGCTGATGATACCCCGAACGTAGATCTATCTTCGAGAAAAATCGAGAACCTTGCAATTGATCAAAAAGGTCATCAATTATCGGGAGGATATCGATTCTTAATTGTTAACTTGTTCAACTCCCGATAGTCAATACACATCCGGAATGAACCGTCCTTCTTTTTCACGAACAACACAGGTGCTCCCCACGGAGAATGACTAAGTCGGATAAACCCCTTATCCTGAAGTTCTTGTAGCTGCTCAGCCAACTCCTGCATCTCAGAAGGTGCCAAACGATATGGGGACGTTGCCACAGGTGCCGCTCCAGGAATTAACTCAATACTGAATTCAACTTGACGGATTGGAGGCAATCCAGACAAGTCTTCAGGAAAAACGCCCGGAAACTTACATACCACAGGAATCTCTTCTAATTTACGTTCTTTAGCCTTCGCAGTCTTAAGGGTTTTCAAGTCCTTCCCTAAGCACTCTCCTTGTATCCGAAGGACACCACCACTCTCCAAAGGTATACGAACTACCTTTTCGTGGCATATGACCTCGGCCCTATGCTTAGACAACCCGCTCATCCCTATCACCACATTAAAACTCCCATGCCCAAAAGGTATCAAATCAATTGTGAACGGGATACTCTCTAGCACTATAGTACACCCACGAATAACCTTGTCAACCTCTACCTCCTTACCACTAGCTATTTCAATCACAATACTAGGTCTAAGTTTACCAGACTCATCATTCAATAGTCTAGCAAACGAACCAACTTAAATATCTCACCATTAGTACCAACAGATAAACGAGGTATCATCATATGATAGGTATGTTGATATAAATAATGCCTAAACACGTTATTAATATTTTTCGATATCTCTACGTTTTGATGATCACAAAATGTAAAATCATTAATCGGAAAATTATGACGTAAACAAGTATTTAGTTGTAAATATCTATTTCTACAACTCAAATCACTTAAGGTATGAATGAACTAATGCTTAATGCATTATATGATCAAAGGAACATTTTCTTTATAACTAGATTTTTTATAAAACATCAAAAACATTTTATATATTTTTGAAAAACATTTTTGGTATTAAATAAAAATGTTTAATCTTTTATAAAAATATGAATTCAAATTTTTAACCAAAATCAGTTAAAATGTTCCAGAAAAACCTTCCCCACAAAAGGACAAAATTGGCCAACGTTCAGTAGGGGCGGCCCCCTTAATTTTGCTAGGCGGCCCCCTTAATAATTAAGGGGACCGCCCCCGCTCCAGTAGGCCTCCAGCTGTCCAGTTTTTCTCCTATAAATACCAGCCTTCTCCTGGATTTTTACTCACCTTTTGCACCCCAAACTTTCTGATCTAAATCTTGTAAATACTTTCTAATAATCCTTTAATCATATAATCTTAAGTTTTGGTTTCCAAGTAATCCAAGCTTCCTTCATTCAAGTGCAAAAGAAGAATACTTCTATCAATCAAGATTAGAAGTATTACAACTTAATATCATCTTGTTACTTAAGTTGCTAGTTTAACAAAGTTTGTAAATCATTCATTCATTTGTGTGTAAGGTGTGTATAGTAGATTAGTGTTGTATGTAAGTTGTGAAGAAGTTGTATAAGTAGTTGTGGTATAGAAGTTGTGAAGACTTAGTGTAGAAGTTGTGAAGCCGCGGAGTAGAAGTCGTGAACCTGTTGTGTAGAAGTTGTGAAGCCGTAGCTTTGAAGACGTGAAGTCGTTGTGTAGAAGTCGTGAAGCCGTAGCATAAAAGTCACAAAGCCGTGAAGTCCTAGTCGTGAAGTCCAAGTGTTGAAGTCGTGAAGCCGTAGTATAGAAGTTGTGTAGCTGTCGTGTTGAAGCCGTGAAGTCCTAGTTGTGGAGTCCTAGTGTTGAAGTCGTGAAGCCGTAGCATAGAGGTTGTGTAGCGGTCGTGTTGAAGTCGTGAAGTCTTAGTCGTGAAGACATAGTGTTGAAGTCGTGAAGCCGTAGCATAAAGGTTGTGTAGCGGTCGTGTTGAAGTCGTGAAGCGGTCGTAAAGCCGTTGTGAAGTAGTCGTGAATAAGTCGTGAAGAAGTTGTGTTGTGAAGTTGTGAGATTGGTTCTAGCTACGATTAGAACTCGACATTTAGCTTTGTGTCGTTAAGCCGGTGTAAGCCAAAGTTGTGTAAGGTTTTCTCCGCCATAAGGGAGCTTATTGAAGTTGTGAAGAAAACTCTCGAGCTCGGTGCTCGGGGAGTGGAGTAGGGCAAGGAAGGTGTCCTTGTAGCCGAACCACTATAAATCTCTCGTGTCTCGGTTAGATCTTTCCATACCTTATTTACTTCTTTACTTATATCGTCATTACATTCATACACATAGGATTATATAACTACTAGTATTTATTAGAGATCGACTTCACATAAAGATCAATTTGAAAATCCATTCAAGAAACCAAAACATTTACAATCAATTTAAAAGAATACATATATAACTAATAATAAGATTTAAGTTTTAACAAACTTGAATCTAACTTTTTAAAAGTAAACAAAGCTTTTATAATAAATTAAAAAGACGTAAAACTATTCAACCCTCCTTCTAGTTTTCCACAATTGGTATCAGGAGCCACGTCAATCAAGATTTTTAAAATATACTGTATTTTAAAACTTGAAACGATCTATGGAATCCGAAAAATATTTAGAAGGGGAATTTTTGCAAACACCACCACTATTTGAAAACTATACTTTTCTTGAATGGAAAAATAAATTTGAAAATTATGTGAAATCAATTGATCTGGATCTTTGGCATGTCATTTCGATTGGTGATTTTCAACCAACAAAAACAAATTTTGAAAGTCAAACAAAACCGGATTTTGAAACTCAAAATGATTATTTAAAAACAAAGAATAACAAGAATAATGAAGCTAAAATAATTATTTATAAAACCTTGCCGAAAGTTGAAAATGAAAAATTATCTTTCTGTAAAACGGCAAATGATATTTGGAAAAATCTCTTAAACGTTCATCAAGAAAAATGTCAAGCCAAAGATGAGGATTTCGATCTTGTACATGAATTGGTTATTTTAGAAAAATTCATAGATAAACACTTAGATAAAATAGATACATGTGCTACTAGTTCAAATGTTGTTAATGAAGGTATTAACGACGAAGGCTACATGGATCAACTCCAAAGTGAACTCAATCCAATATCATGGAGTGACACAGACGAAGGAGAAGATCATCATCCGATATGTGACGAATGCAAACTAGATAAAGCTCCAAATAAGGTACAATCCAAAACCGAACATTTTTGCTATGATCCATTCATTTTAGAATTTTCAAAACTAGAAAATGAGTTTAAACATTTTTGCAACATAGATCTAAAAACCATGTCTAAACATAAATCATCAAAAACTTTTGAAAATAATCTTGAAAAAGAAATAATTTTAGAAGATAAAATGTCTAGACTAGAAAGTAATATTGAAATTGATCTAGAATGCAAAATATGTCAAGATTGTAAACTTGAAATTAAAAGATTAAATGAAAGAGCAAAAAAATTAGCTAAATTTGAAGAAAGTTCCGAATCTCTTAAATTCTTACTAAGTTGTCAAAAGCCATTCAATGATAAAACCGGTTTAGGATTTAATTCAGATAACTCTTCAACAAGTAAATCAAAACAAATTATAATTAAAAAACCTAGTAGAGAAATTTAGATATAAGGCTATTTACTGTGATTATAATTTATAAGTCAAGAAATCCATTGTTTGTTCTTCAAAACAAACTGTCAAAGAATTCTTGTACTTCTTGGTGACATCTTCTCCACGTGCATATAAATGCAATGGATGACCCCAACTAACCATCTCGGACCCATGAGAATCTGGGTACCAAGCTGTTTTATTTGATTAGGTAATGAACGCAAAATGGAATGAAACTCAAATCTTGCGTTAACCTACTCATATTCAAAACACGCGCATGAAGACTTATTTATCTACAAAAATGAGGATGGAATGAAGTGATACTCATCTATTATTTACTACCTCATATCATGAAAAAATACTGGACCTGAGATAAGTCTTCTTTTTAAACTTTCCTGAGTAGTTACTTCTTGCATATAGTTATGATAATCACTGCCTTTAGATATGCTTAGTTTGATAGGTTGCTTTGCTCTCACACTACTAGTTAGATTACTTGTTAGTAAACTAGAAAACCTTTAGTTAACCCTCCTAAGCATTAAATAAAGTGTTCTCTATTGAACATATAAAATTTAGTCATCACTTTCATTTAAATTGCTTTATTTGTTGAAAGAGATAGCATGAGACAATAGCCTTAATCAATCAAGCATGAAATTTTTTTTTAAAAACAACAACTCCTTTTTATAAATGCAAATCTTCATATTTTGGAAAATGTTTTTTCAAAAAGATTATGTCACTTCTCTATTAAACATGTTTTTATCAAAGCCAAAAAGTATAACAACTTCTTTGAAACAAATTCGAATCTTCCTTGTTGAAATAATTTTCACAAAACCTTTTCTCAAACATTGTTGAATAATGCCCAACAGCACTTACTCAAATCATGCTTGATCCAAGTCTAGAAATCCATGCTATCACAAATTTCCCATTACATAGACACTTATTAGGATTAATTAACTAGCTAATTAATCGTCATAATAATGGTAGTATGAATTACTTGGTAATTATATGTTGTTTTCTTGTTCATATATACATATATGCTTTTTGGTAAATGAGTAGGTTGCATGATAATTAAAATTGCTTAATTGAATGTGCTTGGCATACATAAGTTATTAAACTTTAAATTGCCTCAAAAAGAAGTTGGACTTGCTTGAAGCTAAACTCAAAAACACAACCTTTTCTACAAATTTCTGCCAAAAACCCATTTTCAGAAATCTGGAAGTCAGCAGATGGGCGGCCCCCTTAAATACCTAGGCGACCCCCTTAATTATTAAGGGGACCGGCCCCTATTTAAGGGGACCGGCCATCTGGAGACCCGGTTTACTGTTTCCTTTTTCAATTTCCAACCCATTTTATTTCATACTTCCCAAAATTCACAAACACATTTTGTCATAAACCACCCACCAAAATTTACCTTCCTAAACCACATATTTCCTTCACTATAAATGCACCTTCTCATCATAAATGCCCATTCACATCATCCACTCAAACATGTCATCCTCCAACTACCCAAAATCAAAACCCTCAAGAGTTGCCAAAATCTCGGTGAGACCAATTTGGAGAAGGAAGCTTGAAACTTGCCATAACCCAACTAATGATGTTGTTCAAACACATAACCAATCATCCACTCCTAACCCTTCATCTCCCTATGATCATTCCCAAAACCTCAATCCAAATCTCATCCACACTCAACCCACCAATTCATCAAAAACACTCACCACTCTTGGAACATCCACTTCATCCACATCACCATCATCATCCACTCATGATTACCCAAGTTCACAAACATCTCCACCACCAAGAGTGTCACCACCACCTCCTACCAATTCACATGCTACCCCTATGTTGCATGTGCAAACATCCATCCCTCATAACAACAACACTTTACCACCAACACCTTCATCCGAACACTTGAAGTTCATCGAGGAACTCAAGGAAGCTCATGAGCTTAGTGCTCTTCTTTCCCTACACCTAGCCCAAAGAAACCTTGATCAACCTCCATCTAGCTCTCCCACATCACCCCACAACCAAAACCAAGTTGAGAAACATGTCAACAATTGTCCTTGTTGCATCTTTCTTCAACAACAAACCATTGCTCTTAATGAGCACTTTACTTGGATTGAGTATCTTCTCACTAGATCCAATCCAATATCCCCAATTGAACAACATCAAAACCTTCATCCATCATGGTCCACTCCAAGCTCTCCACCTCAAATGTCTCCACCATCACCATCCACAACCTCCACACACACAAACATATACCTTCATTGATTCCATTTACTCACCCTTTCACTTGTCCCTCATTTCAAAAACCACCTCCATTATCAAGCAAGTCAAATGGATTTCTTAGGCAAATTAGAATTCTCTAACAAATGTATGCTTTAAGCACTATGTATGTTGTAACAATGATTATGTTTGTCACATAATCATTTTAAATTAATGAATGTTTGTTTCTTTCTTTCTTTCCTATATATGTTTGCTATGAATGTGTTGTTTCTTTTCTTGCTTAATTAAGATATATGCTTATGACATGCTTACAATATGATCTTAGTAGTTTACATATAACTTTTAATATGTTCTTGCTATTATTTAATCATTCTTAATATACATAATCCAAATGGAACTTGCTGCAAAAACACCATAAAAATGACCTTTTCTGGAAATTTTTCAAATTTGGTTGCCTGGGAAATCACCAGATGGGCGGCCCCCTTAATTCCTTAGGCGGTCCCCTTAATTTTAAGGGGGCCGCCCAACAATTAAGGGGACCGGCCATCTGGACAGTAAATTTTACTGTTTCCTTTTGCATCTTGTGACCACTTTTACCTAGCCCCAGCTACCATTACCCTTAATGCACGAACTGGACTTGGAATATTACCACAAAACCTCCACAATTTGCCTAAATCAACCACATTTTCACAATATAAATACCCTCCTTACAATTACCTTTCACTTCATCAACCATCACTTTCATCAAACACCCATTTTCATCCACCATGTTGTCACCAAAATCATCCATCTCTAAGACTCCAAGAAAGCAAATACTTGTCATCATACCACCAAAACAACTTTTCATTGACCTCACCCAAGATGACATCAAAACTCCATCACCACCACCTCAAAATTCATCCCCAAGTGCACCTAATGCACCATCAAAAACACCCTCAACCCATGAAGCTTCATCTTCCTCCATTCCATCCACTTCATCCATCAATGACTACATCCATACTCACCTAACATCATCACCAAGAATATCATCACCACCATCCACTCAAGAACCTCCATCCACTCAACTTGCCATTTCCTTATCACCCATTACACCACTTGATTCTCATTTTTCACCTCCACCAAACCCACAACCATTTTTTCCCATACCTTGGCCATTACTTGAAACCCATGGTGACACTTGTCTTTGTTGCATCCATAACCGGACCATATTCTTTGGTCTTAGAGATGAGATATTCTATAGGTTTTCATCACTTGAAAACATACTTACCAACCAACCTCAACCACCACCACCACCATCCTCACCCACAACACAACCACCACCTCCATTGTCACCCAAGTAAGCACATGCAATGCTTACTCAATAATAAATTTTCCACCCATTTTGTAAGCAAGCTCCATGGAAGATTATGTTGTCTAGGATGATTATGTAGTTGAAATTATTAGCTAGTGTAGGAATGCTTGTACTCATGTATGGTTGTGTAATTATACACAACATTTATTTTTATGAATGTCTTTATTTTTCATGCATGCTCATTATTTGTGCTATATATATGCTTGTGCTTCTAACATTTTTCTCGCAAGCGTTCCATAGCTCGTTTTCTTGGTGCCCCCAAACGAGGGGGAGTACACATCAAGGGGGAGTTCTCGTCCCGACAAATTTAGATTCTAAAACTTGTCGGATTAACCTTTTTGATTCTACAAAAAGGGGGAGAAATAGATGTAAACTCACTAAATACTTGTCTAAAAACTAATTTTTAGATTTAATGAGTTTAGATTTTGTAATCATCAAAAAGGGGGAGATTGTTGATATAAATAATGCCTAAACACGTTATTAATATTTTTCGATATCTCTACGTTTTGATGATCACAAAATGTAAAATCATTAATCGGAAAATTATGACGTAAACAAGTATTTAGTTGTAAATATCTATTTCTACAACTCAAATCACTTAAGGTATGAATGAACTAATGCTTAATGCATTATATGATCAAAGGAACATTTTCTTTATAACTAGATTTTTATAAAACATCAAAAACATTTTATATATTTTTTAAAAACATTTTTTGTATTAAATAAAAATGTTTAATCTTTTATAAAAATATGAATTCAAATTTTTAACCAAAATGAGTTAAAATGTTCCAGAAAAACCTTCCCCACAAAAGGACAAAATTGGCCAACGTTCAGTAGGGGCGGCCCCCTTAATTTTGCTAGGCGGCCCCCTTAATAATTAAGGGGACCGCCCCCGCTCCAGTAGGCCTCCAGCTGTCCAGTTTTTCTCCTATAAATACCAGCTTCTCCTGGATTTTTACTCACCTTTTGCACCCCAAACTTTCTGATCTAAATCTTGTAAATACTTTCTAATAATCCTTTGATCATATAATCTTAAGCTTTGGTTTCCAAGTGATCCAAGCTTCCTTCATTCAAGTGCAAAAGAAGAATACTTCTATCAATCAAGATTAGAAGTATTACAACTTAGTATCATCTTGTTACTTAAGTTGCTAGTTTAACAAAGTTTGTAAATCATTCATTCATTTGTGTGTAAGGTGTGTATAGTAGATTAGTGTTGTATGTAAGTTGTGAAGAAGTTGTATAAGTAGTTGTGGTATAGAAGTTGTGAAGACTTAGTGTAGAAGTTGTGAAGCCGCGGAGTAGAAGTTGTGAACCCGTTGTGTAGAAGTTGTGAAGCGGTAGCTTTGAAGACGTGAAGTCGTTGTGTAGAAGTCGTGAAGCTGTAGCATAAAAGTCACAAAGCCGTGAAGTCCTAGTCGTGAAGTCCAAGTGTTGAAGTCGTGAAGCCGTAGTATAGAAGTTGTGTAGCTGTCGTGTTGAAGCCGTGAAGTCCTAGTTGTGGAGTCCTAGTGTTGAAGTCGTGAAGCCGTAGCATAGAGGTTGTGTAGCGGTCGTGTTGAAGTCGTGAAGTCTTAGTCGTGAAGACATAGTGTTGAAGTAGTGAAGCCGTAGCATAAAGGTTGTGTAGCGGTCGTGTTGAAGTCGTGAAGCAGTCGTGAAGCCGTTGTGAAGTAGTCGTGAATAAGTTGTGAAGAAGTTGTGTTGTGAAGTTGTGAGATTGGTTCTAGCTACGATTAGAACTCGACATTTAGCTTTGTGTCGTTAAGCCGGTGTAAGCCAAAGTCGTGTAAGGTTTTATCCGCCATAAAGGAGCTTATTGAAGTTGTGAAGAAAACTCTCGAGCTCGGTGCTCGGGGAGTGGAGTAGGGCAAGGAAGGTGTCCTTGTAGCCGAACCACTATAAATCTCTCGTGTCTCGGTTAGATCTTTCCATACCTTATTTACTTCTTTACTTATATCGTCATTACATTCATACACATAGGATTATATAACTACTAGTATTTATTAGAGATCGACTTCACATAAAGATCAATTTGAAAATCCATTCAAGAAACCAAAACATTTACAATCAATTTAAAAGAATACATATATAACTAATAATAAGATTTAAGTTTTAACAAACTTGAATCTAACTTTTTAAAAGTAAACAAAGCTTTTATAATAACTTAAAAAGACGTAAAACTATTCAACCCCCCTTCTAGTTTTCCACAAGGTAGAATGGAATCTTACCACCCACACACTCCCACATACAACGATTTTCCCCAAACGGTTAAGAGAATACATCTCTAACCATGCAACCATCATCAACATGATATCACATAACATCTACCACAACATATAACAACAAACATCAATCAATGTAATTATGGTCATAAATCTACGTGTGTGATACCCTTATAATTATGTTCGCGACCATAGTTATAAGGCCTATTCCACAAGCATACTTGCTTCCAAAACTACACATCTCAATGATAACGCACATATATCACATAGCACCTAATACACAGCACAATCCATGTTATCATACTTGCAAGTCCACTTGTGTTGTGAAGCATGTATAATTATGTTGGCCACCATAATTATCTATGCTCCCTTTCACAAGTGTACTTCCTCTTATGACCACACTTCATGCGAACAATCACCTCACATGGAACAATTCCAACGATCATGGAACAATTCCAATGACCACTTTAACTCTATAATCAAATCACTTGGATAAAACTGATCCAATATTCAGGAGTAATCGTGCTCCAATATGGCTCCAGACGGCAAAAGACAATATAAGAATTCCAAGACAAACAAAAGACGTCGCAAAATAGCTCAAGCTCCGCTCTCGCACTTGCCTCCCCACTCAGATCGATTAAACTCACTACTTGCTGCGGACTCCAGATCCGAGTCCACGTCATTCCATCCTAACTCCCTTTCATCTTTACTCAACCACCCATTCCCGTTTCTTTCTTCCAATTCCGCATGAT
Source organism: Artemisia tridentata subsp. tridentata (assembly GCA_021014915.2). Taxonomy (NCBI): domain Eukaryota; kingdom Viridiplantae; phylum Streptophyta; class Magnoliopsida; order Asterales; family Asteraceae; genus Artemisia; species Artemisia tridentata. Next base: position 362,270,924 of record CP139503.1, on the reverse strand, counting down.
CCACCAGTACATACAACTCACGAGGTTTAGACACAACCACCTTTCCTGCATATGAGAAGCGAGGACACTTCCCAGAGTACTTGGTAACGGCCCCATCTCCAGCAGTCACCGTGGTTGCAAACCTCTCCACTTCTTCTCCATCAATGTTTTCCATATACATCCCATCCTTTGTCTGAACATAAATTTATGCTAGCGGGAACTCGGATTCTGCGGTTAGTCCGCTTCATCCTACCACTTCCCTTACAACCGGTAGCAAAATGATAGCCCAACGAAACTTCTTACGCGAGGGAGGTCGACGTATACAATATTAAGTATGAGGGTCCAATCGGCGTCCGAAACTCGACGAAACTACTCGTAAACTCAAGAAAAATAGACATATAAAACACCATATGATGAACTCAAATAAGTACATTTTATTACTATCATTTATCCTATTTATTTGACTTGTTTTATTATATTATCTGTGAGAATTGATACGTTAATGTTTACTTTTTTAATTCTCAGGTAAAAACAAGTACTATGTGAAACTTGGCGATTTTGGACTAATTATGGAGCAAAACAAGCAAGAAGTTAAGAGTCTACTGAAATGTACAAGATCAAGACATTCTGCTCCAGATACGCCGCATCTTACTTATTACATACGGCGCATCACTATCAAGATTTCACAAGATACGATCCAAGACAGCAAGGACATGCGCCGCATCTAAGAATGAAGATACGCCGCATCTCAAGGCGGTGTACGAATATTCTGGAATATAATAACCTTGGACCCCACGCGAAGTTAAGTCAATGCGCCTGATGAACTCAAATAAGTACATTTTATTACTATCATTTATCATATTTATTTGACTTGTTTTACTATATTATGTATGAGGATTGATACTTAATCGTTTACTTTTGTAATTCTCAGTTGAAAACAAGCATTTGGTGAAACTTGGCGATTTTGGACTAATTATGGGGCAAAACATGCAAGAAGTTAAGAGTCTACTGAAATAGACAAGATCAAGACTAATCTGCTCCAGATGCACCGCATCTTGCTTATCACATACGGCGCATCGCTATCAAGATCTCACCAGATACGATCCAAGATACAAGAGGACATGCGCCGCATCCAATGATGAAGATACGCCGCATCTTCTGGCGGTGTACTAATATTCCTGAATATTATAATCTTGGACCCCACGCAAAGTTAAGTAAATGCGCCGCATCTACTTACTAGATGCGCCGCATCTTACCCTCAGACAGAAACTATAAATACCCCAAGACCAGACGAATTCGATGTGACATATATTATATACGAAGACCGAAGTACAGAAACCTAGGACGAATTCAGTCAAGGCAGCAGCACAAGACACACTCAAATCAAAGATACAAGAGCTGTAAGAAGGTGCTGCATGTGTTTAATTCATTAAGTAGTTTTGTTTTATTGTGTTAGTAAACTTTAATTCATCAAGATTGGTGGCTTGTGTAATGTGACAACGGAAAGATTGCACTCCCTTAAAACTGCTTTCTCATTAATTAAAGTTTATATGTTGATGTCTTTGGTGACTTTTATTAGTGCATTGATAACCTCTGTGTCTAGCTGAGCGTTGATCGGGTCGCCATGCCTCTGCCCTCGCCTGTTTATTAGATCGCCTATGCATTCTATGGTCTGTAGAAAAGTAGGAGAAAGATAAATAGGATAGTCATAAGTAATCATTAAGGGTTTACTCGCCGATAAGATTAGAACCAACGAGAAAGGACTTAATCTCGGTGCGTTGCATCGAACTATACACTTCATATAAAACTAGCAATAAAACAAGTGACAAACTACTTATTATCAGGACAGCCCTCTTATTGTCTCGAGTATTTATCTGTGTACGTGTGTGCTACTTGCTGATTCGTGCCTATTGGTTTAGTTTATTATTTAATTGCAACCAAATCGTGCCAGTCTCTCAGGCTGAACCCCCTTGCGTTAGATTAGGTTGTATAGCTAACTTAATTTATTAAAATACTGATTAGAATAACTAGATAATACGTTCCACTCTTAGTGATCGACACTCTACTTACCATTATATTCATACTGACCGGGTACACTGCTCGTTAAGTGTGTGTGTTATTGATAAGTCGGCTAAATATAAATTTAAAACTTGAGTAGGCATTATAACTGCTAAACCGCAACGACACATCGCACGCACCAAGTTTTTGGCGCCGTCGCCGGGGAGTGAATTGTTATTATCTGTTAATTTGATTAGTATTTTAATTAGGTTTTTAATTTTTTATCTAACTGCTAATTGTGTTGTGTATTAGATTAATTTGCATTCAATGTATTATTTTGCATATTTTCTGTTTTTGTGTGTTATTTATTTGCTTTTATTTGTGTTTATTTTTGTGTGTTTTATTTGTTTTTAATTTTTCGTATTTTTTGTATTCTGCTATCGTTGTACTGAGCTAAATCGAACGATACGGCGCATCTATCTTCATAGATACGGCGTATTGCGTTCAAATTTTTTATAAAATACAACGCGTTTAAATAATTCGATACGACGCATCTTTTCCCCAAGATACGGCGTATCTGTTTTTGATAAAAAAAATTTCTAAACGTTAACGCCATACGACGCATCTGCTTTAGCAGATACGGCGTATCTATTATTTTAATTAAAAACAGTTTTCGAATTATTAAACAGATACGGCGTATCGATTTTTATCGATACGGCGTATCTTCTGAATCAAAAATCTTATATTTTTAAACGTAACGAAGATACGGTGCATTAACTTTTGTTAATACGACACATTTAATTTTAATAAGTATATCGATTTTTGATAATTAAAACAGATACGGCGCATTCTAATTTCTAAGCGGCGTATCTATTTTCTGAATAAAGTCTGATTAAATTTTAACGATTATAAGATACGGCGTATCCCATTTATAGGATACGGCGCATCGTCAGCTGATATCAGTAACTTTTATTTTACTTTGATCGTTTCACCCTTCTTTTGCAAGAGTAAGTTTTATTTCAGGAAGATGGACGATCCGGATATTACAATGGAAGAATATATCAGACTTAGAGAGAAAAGAGCCTTGAGCAACAATGGGATCTACGATCGGGAAAGAGCAAGAAATGGTGCACAAGTAATTGAGACGAAAGAAATCACTATGGAAGAATACTTGATTTTAGGGCATGAAAAGTCAAGGAAAGAAAGAAACAAATTGCCGTTTCAACACACTTGGTGTATGTCTAATGATGATGAAGAAGATTCATATACCGTGAAACCAATTCCGGCAATTGTTATTGATAGTACTTTTTCTCCGGAGATTGCACAAGATGATGTGTATACGGAACCTTACGTTGAAGAATATTCTGCAATCGTATTACCACCATTAGACAATCCAACGGATGAAGATGAAAAGTATTCTAATTTTGATTTCGAACCAATTGACGCCATAGTTTATGATGACATACCTCAACCAGATTTTGACCCAACGAGGGATTTTGAAGAAATCTGGGATTACTTATTTAAGGATGAAATTCGGGACGATGCTAAAATAGAAAGACCACTAGTTGAAGATGGAGATTCAAATGATGAATTGGAGTCACTTACAACACAAAGTGGTACAAATTTATTTAATATTATTAATCCCGTTACTAATAATCTTGCTAGTTTTCCTAAACAGGTTGCAAAACATAAAGATGATGAGGTGAAATTTATTACACTACCTATTGAAGCACCTGTGATCAACCCGTATTTGGTGGAGATCGAAGAAGAGTTTGGTGATGAGCTCTTAAACATTGCTATGATTGATGAAGATGATGATTTCGACCCTATGAAGGTTATTGAGGAACTCGAACTTTTACTTGCTAAAGACCCTTTCTCATCTTCTGCGGAAGTCAAGGGACGCCTTACTACCGAAGAGAATAACCAAGAAGAAAGGAGACTCATTTTTCCTCAACACACTACTCTTTCAGAAGGAATGGTCAAGTCATCCAATTTATCAACCAAACCGGGTATGAATAGGAATGATGTACATAAATTGCCAAGGTATGATCTTTATTTATTTCTTCCATCTTTACTAGCAAATTTACACTCTTTTCGTATTTATTGCTACTATCATCCACACTTGATCCCAAGTGGAGGGAACAACACCCTATTACACAGTAAATAAGGGTGGAGTCAGGCTCGTGACTCGAACAAAAACAAGCGCTTCGTGGGAGGCAACCCATGCTTATCTTTTAATTTTCTGTTCTGTGTCGAGTCAGTCAGGCCGCTGAGGATACGGCGCATCTCAATTATGAGATGCGACGCATCTCTTGCAATGGTCATATCTTTATTTATTTATTTTTCTGCATTCATTTTTTATTTTCGACTTTAAAACTTTTTATCAGTTTATTTTAATGCGGCGCATCCCTGGTTAAGGATGCGGCGCATCTTTTATTCTGATCCGTATTTATTCCAGGCTCGATACGGCGTATCTTCTTCCATAAGATACGGCGCATCGACTGACCTGATGATTTTCATTTTTTAATTTTTATGTTTTATTTTATCTAACTACTAATATGTTATGCAAGATGAACCTTTCTTACCTTAGGTGTGTTTTGAAGCCTTGGTGGTATTATAGATTCCTGCATTTCCTGTGGATACATAGATTATGAAGCTTAAACGTTCTAATCCACAAGAAAGATGATTTTTGCTCTAATACAAATGGAGGATCATACCGAGCAAATCTCAGGGGAGTTTTTCTGTTCTAATTCTTTTATTTTCCAGTTTTTAACCTTTTATACAAACAACGAGGACGTTGTTTAACTTAAGTGGGGGGATTAGAGAATTAGAACACTTAACACTTACTTGTCCTAAACTTTTCAAAATATGCTTAAAATGTGCTTAATATATAAAAATTTAAAATTTTATTTTTAGCATGTTTTTGTTTAAAGTCTAAGTTGCATAGCTGCACACATGACGTTATTTTCAAAAATTGTAATTTTTTTCAAAATTCACAAATCTATGAGTGTGCCGGTGACTTGTAAACTTTAGAACTTGGCTTGTATACTATTCGAGACCACCATAATGAGTATTATTGATATGATTGGAATGACTTGTCTAAATTGGTAAATTTCTAGGATTACACCCAAATAGCCTTTATATGTTATGTGATATTAGCTAACTACACTGGTTAGTTAACCCCCGTATAAACCCTTTTGTTACTCTCATTTTTAGAGTAAGATACCCCTAGAAAAACACTCAGAGCCATTCCTTTCGTTTCTTACACCTTTGTTAAAATGTTTTGTTACACCCTTACACCTTAGCCTACCCTGTAGATTAAAATCCGTGGTTGGTTAATTGCTATAGGCAAAGTGTGTTTCATTACATTACCTGTGTTCGCGTGCGTAATTCATTATCTATGGTTAGGTCGGGAAATTGCACAATGCAATTGGAGTGAAAGTAAATATTGTATATCTTTGAGTTTATTTTTCGTGTGTTTACTACTTTCACTATTACCGTTATTTCGGAAGTTATGAAAAATATGAAAAAATTATCCAGAATTATCATTATAGTGATGTGGTAAAATTTTACACATCTATGTTTATGTTTCAAGTTAAAAAAAAAAAAAAAAAAAAAAAAAATCGAAAAGAAAAAGAAAAGAAAAAAGAAAAATGAAGAAAAGTTGGATGTTGATTTAAACCAACAATCTAAAGTTTTGTATTAAGTGGTCGATATCACCACTAGTTGTTGTATATTATATCTATGGATTGATTGGGAGTTGGCAGTTATGGGAACACCAACTAAGGTTTATTCTTTGATTAAGATCTTGTTGAGTATAATTCGTGTCAACCTAAAGCGTGTGTTTCAAGTGTTAAAGCGTGAGTTATTCAATGATATGAGTCTTATTCATGGGATGGTTGGGATAGTGATTAACCACACTTAGGATTTTAATTTATTTGTTTTGTTTATTTTTTATTTTTACACCAATTTCTATCCCAAATATTATCCATACCCTGTATTATTCTTTATCCAACCAAACCTTTGATTTATTGAGATTAGGGATTTGAGCAATCTTAAGTATCGTAGTCGTTGATTCGGCTTTGTATTTATGATTTTGTCGCCCTTTTTGATATATTATTATTGGTGAAGTTTGGACCTATCTTTAGCCTATTCGAGTTAAGGATTTGAGCAATTGCAAGTATCGTGTTCGTGGATTCGATCATGTATTTGTGATTTTGTCGCCTTTTCTGGAATTTGAGATCGATAGAGATTAAGAATAATTAACCCTTAAACCTCAAAACCCTTTTTAATGCTTTAGACTTGTTATTCCTTAGCTTTAGTGGTGGAGATGTGTATACTTGCCAAGCTTATGATAGAATATTCGTCGCGACTGGACAGTTAAACGATTAGATTTGCTTTTATCAAATTATTTTATTTTACTTCTAATTCGTTAAGTGTTTAGTTGTGTGATTATGACAAAAATGAATACATGCTTAAATATAAAAATAAATCCTAATATCTTTTAGGATACATTTTCATAAGATTAATTCTAAGGTTTACTTGGGGACAAGTAAAGTTCAAGTGGGGGGATATTTGATGAACTCAAATAAGTACATTTTATTACTATCATTTATCCTATTTATTTGACTTTTTTTTACTATATTATGTATGAGGATTGATACTTAATCGTTTACTTTTGTAATTCTCAGTTGAAAACAAGCATTTGGTGAAACTTGGCGATTTTGGACTAATTATGGGGCAAAACATGCAAGAAGTTAAGAGTCTACTGAAATAGACAAGATCAAGACTAATTTGCTCCAGATGCGCCGCATCTTGCTTATCACATACGGCGCATCGCTATCAAGATCTCACCAGATACGATCCAAGATACAAGAGGACATGCGCCGCATCCAATGATGAAGATACGCCGCATCTTCTGGCGGTGTACTAATATTCCTGAATATTATAATCTTGGACCCCACGCGAAGTTAAGTAAATGCGCCGCATCTACTTACTAGATGCGCCGCATCTTACCCTCAGACAGAAACTATAAATACCCCAAGACCAGACGAATTCGATGTGACATATATTATATACGAAGACCGAAGTACAGAAACCTAGGACGAATTCAGTCAAGGCAGCAGCACAAGACACACTCAAATCAAAGATACAAGAGCTGTAAGAAGGTGCTGCATGTGTTTAATTCATTAAGTAGTTTTGTTTTATTGTGTTAGTAAACTTTAATTCATCAAGATTGGTGGCTTGTTTAATGTGACAACGGAAAGATTGCACTCCCTTAAAACTGCTTTCTCATTAATTAAAGTTTATATGTTGATGTCTTTGGTGACTTTTATTAGTGCATTGATAACCTCTGTGTCTAGCTGAGCGTTGATCGGGTCGCCATGCCTCTGCCCTCGCCTGTTTATTAGATCGCCTATGCATTCTATGGTCTGTAGAAAAGTAGGAGAAAGATAAATAGGATAGTCATAAGTAATCATTAAGGGTTTACTCGCCGATAAGATTAGAACCAACGAGAAAGGACTTAATCTCGGTGCGTTGCATCGAACTATACACTTCATATAAAACTAGCAATAAAACAAGTGACAAACTACTTATTATCAGGACAGCCCTCTTATTGTCTCGAGTATTTATCTGTGTACATGTGTGCTACTTGCTGATTCGTGCCTATTGGTTTAGTTTATTATTTAATTGCAACCAAATCGTGCCAGTCTCTCAGGCTGAACCCCTTGCGTTAGATTAGGTTGTATAGCTAACTTAATTTATTAAAATACTGATTAGAATAACTAGATAATACGTTCCACTCTTAGTGATCGACACTCTACTTACCATTATATTCATACTGACCGGGTACACTGCTCGTTAAGTGTGTGTGTTATTGATAAGTCGGCTAAATATAAATTTAAAACTTGAGTAGGCATTATAACTGCTAAACCGCAACGACACATCGCACGCACCAGCGCCGCATCTACTTATTAGATGCGCCGCATTTTACCCTCAGACAGAAACTATAAATACCCCAAGACCAGACGTATTCGAGAGGTTGGATAGTTGGACAATTTAGAAGTACGAGAAGACAGAAACCCTAGGACGAATTCAGACGAAGTAGCAGCACAAGACACACCTTGAACGAAGATACAATAGCTGTAAGAAGGTCCTGCATGTATTTAATTCATTAAGTAGTTTTGTTTTATTGTATTAGTAAACTTTAATTCATCAGGATTGGTGGCTTGTGTAATGTGACAATGGAAAGGTTGCACTCCCTTAAAACTGCTTTCTCATTAATTAAAGTTTATATGTTGATGTCTTTGGTGACTTTTATTAGTGCATTGATAACCTCTGTGTCTAGCTGAGCGTTGATCGGGTCGCCATGCCTCTGCCCTCGCCTATTTATTAGATCGCCTATGCATTCTATCGTCTGTAGAAAAGTAGGAAGAAAGATGAATAGGATAGTCATAAGTAATCATTAAGGGTTTACTCGCCGATAAGATTAGAACCAACGAGAAAGGACTTAATCTCGGTGCGTTGCATCGAACTATACACTTCATATAAAACTAGCAATAAAACAAGTGACAAACTACTTAACTATCAGGACAGGTCTTCTTATTGTCTCGAGTATTTATCTGTGTACGTGTGTGCTATTCACTGATTCGTGCCTATTAGTTTAGTTTATAATTAATCACAACCAAACCGTGCCAGTCTCTCAGGCTGAACCCCCTTGCGTTAGATTAGGTTGTATAGCTAACTTAAGATATTAAAATACTGATTAGGATAACTAGATAATACATTCCACTCTTAGTGATCGACACTCTACTTACCATTATATTCATACTGACCGGGTACACTGCTCGTTAAAGTGTGTGTGTTATTGATAAGTCGGCTAAATATAAATTTAAAACTTGAATACTGCTAAAACCACAACGACATACCGTGGGTATAAATTAGAGCATACGCACGCACGCATCAAGTTTTTGGCGCCGCTGCCGGGGAGTGAATTGTTATTATCTGTTAATTTGATTAGTATTTTAATTAGGTTTTTAATTTTTAATTCTAACCGCTAACCATGTTGTATATTAGTTTAAATTGCATTCATTGTATTATTTGCATATTTTCTGTTTTCGTGTGTTTAATTTTTCTTTATTTTCGTTTGTTTTTATTTTTGTTTTTATTTTTCTGTTTTTCTGCATACTGCTATCATTGTACTAGCTTATATAAACGATACGGCGCATCTATTTTCATAGATACGGCGTATTGCGTTTAATTTTTATAAAATACAACGCGTTTAATTAATTCGATACGACGCATCTTTCCCCAAGATACGGCGTATCTGTTTTTAATAAATTTTTTTTCTAAACGTTAACGCCATACGGCGCATCTGTTTTTACAGATACGACGTATCTATTATTTTAATTAAAAACAGTTTTCGAATTATTAAACAGATACGACGCATCGATTTTGTCGATACGGCGCATCTTTACTGATAATCAAAAATCTTATATTCTGAAACGTAACGAAGTAACGGCGTATTAGTTTTTGCTGATACGGCGCATTAAAATTTTTATAAGTATAACTAATTTTTTATTATTTAAACATACGGCGCATTTGATTTATCGAGCGCGGCGTATTGCTTTTCTGAATAAAAGTCTGATTTATTTTTAACGTATTAAGATACGGCGTATCCCATTTATAGGATACGGCGCATCAACAGCAGATATCAGCAGCTTTTATTTTACTTTGATCGTTTCACCTTTCTTTTGCACGAGTAAGTTTTATTTCAGGAAGATGGACGATCCGGATATTAGAATGGAAGAATATATCAGATTTGAAGAGGAAAGAGCCTTGAGCAATAATGGGATCTACGATTGGGAAAGAGCAATATATGGTGCACAAGTCATCATGGATAAAGAACCCACGATGGAAGAATACTTGTTATTGAAGCAGAAAAAGTCAGGGAGAGAAAGAAACAAATTGCCATTTCGACACACTTGGACTTTATCAATTGATGAAGATGAAGAAGAATCATACGATTTTGGTGCAATTAGGTTTCCGGCAATAGTTATTGATGATGTTATTTCTCCGGAAGTTGCTCAAGATGAAGAAGAGTCACAAGTGTTTGATTTGAATGAAAATCCGGCAATTGTTTACAAAGAAGCATATTCATCCGAAAGTGCTTATAATGAAAATGAAGATGAATGTGGGACAATGGTGTATAGTGCTATTACTTGTGATTTTCCACCCGAGGTGGAAGATATATTCTCATCATATCAAAAACACCATGATAATATTCCCTCGGATGAAGATAATGAGTATTCTGATATTGAAAAGTTTGATGCTATTGCGTACGATAGCATACCGCAGTTACCACAACAAACGGAAGTATTTAGGTGTGGAACGGATAAGCCAGATTTTGACCCAACGAGGGATTTTGAAGAAATCTGTGATTACTTATTTAAGGATGAAATTCGGGACGATGCTGAAATTGCAAGACCACTAGTTGAAGATGGAGATTCACAAGATGAATTGGAGTCACTTACAACACAAAGTGGTACAAATTTATTTAATATTATTAATCCCGTTACTAATAATCTTGCTAGTTTTCCTAAACAGGTTGCAAAACAAAAAGATGATGAGGTGAAATTTATTACACTACCTATTGAAGCACCTGTGATCAACCCATATTTGGTGGAGCTCGAAGAAGAGTTTGGTGATGAGCTCTTAAACATTGCTATGATTGATGAAGATGATGATTCCGACCCTATGAAGTATATAGATGATGAGTGGTTTTGCAACCTTACAACAGGTTTTACCTCTCGAGGGATCTCAAGAGGCTTACAACCCCACCAGGCAGTGTACCTGACCGATGTAGTATAGTGTAGTGGTAAGTACGGGGGATTGATCGTTCTCCACAGGGAATAGTGTCGTTAGGATTGAAAAACTACTCTAATTAGGTCTAAGGGTGAGAGAAGATTCTTTTTGTATTTTTATATTTTTTATGAAAGCAAGTAAAATCTCGGGTTTGAAGGAGTGGGCGGAATTAGTTGCTAGTCAACTAACCCAAATAACTACAAATGCAAATAAAATAAAATAACTAAAAATGAAAAGGGTTGTGAAACTTATGTGGAGAGAAATGTGTTTACTTAGATTTCCTTACTCCCTAACTATCTTTTACCGGTTGATTAGTGTGTATTAATCGCGTGGATGACGGGTGTATTCCTTAATACCAATCGTGGGGTGGCGTACGTACTTCCCCAACTCTATGAGCTCCTACTTCACTCCTATGTCGAGCCGGCTAGGAAGCTCCTAACATGGGATCACTAGAATTCGCTCATGCATTAAATACAACCATAAAAACCTTAGTACGCATTGGTTCATGTTTCTTAAGACGTTCAAGCAAGTTACCATATAGGAAGTTAGCCAGTTTTCTTAAGCCTAACATCGATAAACATTCATCCAATACAATTAATAACACACTAATAACTGATGCGTGGTTTTGCAACCTTACAACAGGTTTTACCTCTCGAGGGATCTCAAGAGGCTTACAACCCCACCAGGCAGTGTACCTGACCGATGTAGTATAGTGTAGTGGTAAGTACGGGGGATTGATCGTTCTCCACAGGGAATAGTGTTCGTTAGGTATGAAAAACTACTCTAATTAGGTCTAAGGGTGAGGGAAGATTATTTTTATGTTTTTATATTTTTTATGAAAGCAAGTAAAATCTCGGGTTTGAAGGAGTGGGCGGAATTAGTTGCTAGTCAACTAACTGATGAAGCGAAAAGTGTACCGCTTTTAAGGGGTCATTTAAGCCCTAAATCGTATTTATTTGATCAAATATTGCCCTAAATCGTTCCTTTTGTCATTTTAGGTACTTTTGAGGAGAAATCTGGAAAAGGAGGCATTTTGGACGTTTTTGGAGCATTAAAGTGAAGAAAACGGCAAAGTCTCAAAAATCGGCTCAAAGTCACCTTTGACGGCGTCACATCTTACCCCAGACGGCGTCATGCATTGGCAAGAAAAGTTGGACGTGAAATTTACTCATGACGGGCCAGTGAAAATAGCATATGAATTCTGACGGCGTCACGCTTTAACTTGATCAAGGGCGTCACGGCTTAAATCATAAGGGGACGGCGTCACGTTATAGGTTCGACGGCGTCAAGCCTTGATAAGCCAGAATGGATTTTTGAAGAGCTAAAGAGGGACGGCGTCAAGATGGTCATCCGGGAACCCTAAAAGCGGCGAGGTGACGGCGTCACACTCCATAAGGTGACGCCGTCAGATGTCAAAGTCTATATATAGTTTTCTAATTTTTTGTCATGAAGGAGAGCTTAGTGTGTGGAATTTTGGGATAAAACCCTAAGACGATTTTAGCTACTTTTTCAGGGCTTTTTGCCTTGAGATCTTCCATGTTTCATTGAAAGATAAGTTATCAATTAATCATTCAATATGTCTATGTGTTGTTTGATTCTATCTTATTCTTGTCTTTTGTTTAACATGTTAGGCTAAATTTATCTTGTGTTTGCTTAGATCTAATGAAACCTAGCTATTGATTATTGGTTATTAGTGTGTTGTTAGTTGTATTGGATGATTGTTTATCTATGTTAGGCTTAAGAAAACTGGCTAACTTCCTATTCGGTAACTTGCTTGAACGTCTTAAGAAACATGAACCAAACGCGTACTAAAGGTTTTTATGGTTGTATTTAATGCACAAGCGAATTCTAGTGATCCCATGTTAGGAGCTTCCTAGCCGGCTCGACATAGGAGTGAAGTAGGAGCTTGTAGAGTTGGGGAAGTAAGTACGCCACCCCACGAATGGTATTAAGGAATACACCCGTCATCCACGCGACTAATACACACTAATTAACCGGTAAAAGATAGTTAGGGAGTAAGGAAATCTAAGTAAACACATTTCTCTACACATAAGTTTCTCCACCACAATTTCATTTCTGTTATTTTATTTTATTTGCATTCGTAGTAATTTGGGTTAGTTGACTAGCAACTAATTCCGCCCACTCCTTCAAAACCGAGATTTTACTTGCTTTCATAAAATATAAAAACATAAAAAAGAATCTTCCTCAACCCTTAGACCTAATTAGAGTAGCCTTTCACACCTAACGAACACTATTCCCTGTGGAGAACGATCAATCCCCCGTACTTACCACTACACTATACTACATCGGTCAGGTACACTGCCTGGTGGGGTTGTAAGCCTCTTGAGATCCCTCGAGAGGTAAAACCTGTTGTAAGGTTGCAAAACCCACGCATCAAGTTTTTGGCGCCGTTGCCGGGGAATAGTTACTGTTTAGGTTGAATTTTTATTTCTATTAGGTCTACTCACTAGATTCCTTTCTAGTGAGATTTTTATTTTATTTTCCTAGGTTTTCTTTAGTCTATCTTATTTCTTTGTACTTTTGTTTGTGATACCTTCCACTTACCGCATGAGTAACATTGGTCGTTTGATCCCTGTTATTCGTGTTTTTCGCCGTGCAAATTTTCAACTACCCGTTCCCGCCCCCATAGTAGCAAACAACAACCTTTCACCCGACCACCACTTTGGTAACAATTCTGAGATGGAGGAGTCTGACCATGAGAATGACTATGTTATTCCATTTTACTACTCAGACTCCGATGAGGATATCGGTAATGGAGAAGTAGTTAACGAGGAATGGGGAAAAGAGGAAATTGATCCCTTTAAGTATGTTGACCCTAGGACTAAGATCGAAAAGGATAGCCTCTTTAACATGCAATTTCCGTGTAAAATTGGTTATCATGATTTTTATGCTTATCTTAACTCATCTTTGCCTATGAACATTATCTCTCGCGCTAATTATAATAAAATCATGGTAGATGAGCTTGAATATCAAGGAGATAACATTGTTGCTAGGATTAAGCCACTACACGTGTTCGTAGGAAGTTTTGTGTATTTGGTGGATTTTATGGTTCTGGAGAATTTAGGAGAATTTATCGATGACAAATTAACCCAAGTCATTTTTGGAGGACCCTTCAAAAGGTTGACCAACCTTGACGAAAAACTTGTGGACGGGTTAATTACATTCTCGGATGGGGATGAAGATTTTGTCTATCAAATGCCCCGAGCACATCCTAGGTTTAAGAACTACCCCATTGAGTCTTGCAATAGAATTATGCCTATCGACTTGTTAAGTGAGAATGATAAGAGGAAGGGGCTCAAATATCCACATGAGAAAAATAAGAGATATTATCATGGATGTTTGGAGCTAAATGATGAATACAAGAAAGATGAGGCAACAATTAGATGGCTCACACTCGGGTACGTGAGCATAAGCGACACTAGATGAGCCTTACTTTGAGTCTAGCTACAAGACTCGTTAATAAAGAAAAGCGCTTCTTGGGAGGCAACCCAAGCTTTATTGGTTTTATTTGCTTTGTGTGTTTATTTATTTGTTTGTTTGATTTTATTTGTTTCCGTATGTGTGTTTAATTTTTATCATTATTGATTCATGTTCAAAAGTAATTTGTGAAAATGCTTTATGTTGTTTTTAACTTCGTCTTAACTACATATAAAGGTATTTTGCAAAAGATAAGTGTAAGGGAAATCTAAATCGGTTTATTAGAACACAAATGAACATGAATCGTAATAATAATAAATTAGCATACATATTCGTGTTTGTTTGAGTCAAATGCTTGTATCGAGTCATAATGATGTTTTGCAGGATTTCCAGGAAGTAAGGTAAAGGTTTTTCAAGAAATTTTCCGGAAACTTAAAATGAAAATTTTTGTCAGGTCATTTCTGACGGCGTCAGGGGTTATAACCTGACGGCGTCAGATTTAATTTCCAGAAATTTTTGAAAATTTTGTTTTCATAAAAAGTTTTTAATAAAATCTCCAACTTATAATCTCCAGGAATCTGCAAAGTTATCATTCCACAAGCATTATATCCTTATATATAGATTTTATCCCGCCGATGTTATGCAGGTTTTCGTGTTTGTTTTCTCAGGTTTAACAGGTTATTTTGGACAAGGAAATGTTTTGAATCAAGCTTGTGGCGATGCATTAGTCATGGAGCTTCAACATTCTCCTTGGAGGAAGATTTAACCGTGTAATTTCATTATCCACCGAGCGAATCAGGGGAGTATTTGATTTCATTCTTTTACTTTTTACTTTTTACATCTTGTTACTTGAACATTGGGGACAATGTTCATCTTAAGTGTAAGGGGAGGGTAAAAGTACGATTTTAGAGAATGCCATTGCACTTGATTTTTGTTTGTTTAATAGTAGATGTGTAATAAAACTGAGAGAAATACTTGTTAAGGTAATTTTAGTGCCAAATTTAAAATTTTTTACAACATATAGGAGTGAAACTTTGATCTTAATGAGCGTCTCATGGATAGGAGTTATATGACTAGCACAAAAACCGTACCACTAAAAAATTTTCCACCCCAAATATGTGAGGTTCACCCCTAGAATTGGTAGGAAAAGCATTTATGCTATGATGTGTGTACCGGTAGCACTTAGATTCTAGAACTTGCGTTAGGACCATTCCGAGGCCACAAGTGAGACTACATTCGTGTAGTTAGATTTACTACATGATAAGAGGCATTAGGATTAACCCATTGTTTTACACCTGTGTTTTTGTTATAATTACATTGGCTACATTGGTCAAGTAATTCTCCCACACCCTTTGCGTTGTACTCATTTTTAGTACACGATACCCCTAGTACACCCCTCAGAGCCTATCTTTTCGTTTCGACCTTTAAGCATTTTACTTAAAGGAAGAATTTGTTACACCCCACTAAAATGTACACCCAAATCGCCTTAGCCTACCTTGTATGCACTCATTTTTTAGTGCATTATTGTTACAACATTTGTTTAAACCCAAGTTAATTATCTAGTTGATTACATGGTTGCTAAGTCGAGTCATATCCTTGTACATATTGTTTTGGGACGATTGGGACTCATGGGTAAAGTACTAGTATAATGGAGTAATGGGGAAGAACATCATTTATTACCCCCATATGTGCTAAATGTTTTAAAAGTACTTCAAGTTTTTCAATTATCTTAATTCGAGTCATTAGATTAGTATTTGTAAAGTTATGTAAAAGTTCAAGTGTAAGGGGATGCAATGCCCCTATGATGTATTATTTTGGATGGTAGGGTAAAAGTGTATGCAAAAAAAAAAAAAAAAAAAAAAAAAAAAAAAAAAAAAAAATCAAGAAAAACACAAAAAAAAAATGAGAAAATGAAAAATAGAAAAAACATACGGACTACCATCCCGTCTTATTTCATGTTTATTTTATGTTTTTGTTATTTTGTTATTTTGTTTCTAGCTTAAGATCGAGTCTAGTCTTGGCTTAGCAACGTTGTATAGTACATGTAATTGATCAAGATTTTTAACTAGCCACCAGTAAAATATCCCTTATCCAACAAAACCGTGTTTTCCTTTTCCCTACACCTAACGTTATAACCCATTTAAAAGCCCTCTTTGATAGTTTATCTTAGGTGCTTACGCCTAGTGGAGGAGGTTTTCGATCCTTTCCCAAGCCTATGGTAATCTATTTGCTATGACAGGTAGTGAGAGATATTATCCGTTTTCATTTATGAGATTTGTTTTGATGACACTTGAGAGATGTGAGTATCTAAACACTACTTGTGAGGTGCTAGTTTGTAATCTCCGTGCTTATTATGATTAAAGTGGAACGATTATTTGTTGTAATTACTTTTATGTTAGCATTAAATGACCCCTAACTTGTATTTTGATTAGAATAAAAGCGCATTTGCTTGAGGACAAGCAAATCTCAAGTGTAAGGGTATTTGATGAGGCGAAAAGTGTACCGCTTTTAAGGGGTCATTTAAGCCTTAAATCGTATTTATTTGATCAAATATTGCCCTAAATCGTTCCTTTTGTCATTTTAGGTACTTTTGAGGAGAAATCTGGAAAAGGAGGCATTTTGGACGTTTTTGGAGCATTAAAGTGAAGAAAACGGCAAAGTCTCAAAAATCGGCTCAAAGTCACCTTTGACGGCGTCACATCTTACCCCAGACGGCGTCATGCATTGGCAAGAAAAGTTGGACGTGAAATTTACTCATGACGGGCCAGTGAAAATAGCATATGAATTCTGACGGCGTCACGCTTTAACTTGATCAAGGGCGTCACGGCTTAAATCATAAGGGGACGGCGTCACGTTATAGGTTCGACGGCGTCAAGCCTTGATAAGCCAGAATGGATTTTTGAAGAGCTAAAGAGGGACGGCGTCAAGATGGTCATCCGGGAACCCTAAAAGCGGCGAGGTGACGGCGTCACACTCCATAAGGTGACGCCGTCAGATGTCAAAGTCTATATATAGTTTTCTAATTTTTTGTCATGAAGGAGAGCTTAGTGTGTGGAATTTTGGGATAAAACCCTAAGACGATTTTAGCTACTTTTTCAGGGCTTTTTGCCTTGAGATCTTCCATGTTTCATTGAAAGATAAGTTATCAATTAATCATTCAATATGTCTATGTGTTGTTTGATTCTATCTTATTCTTGTCTTTTGTTTAACATGTTAGGCTAAATTTATCTTGTGTTTGCTTAGATCTAATGAAACCTAGCTATTGATTATTGGTTATTAGTGTGTTGTTAGTTGTATTGGATGATTGTTTATCTATGTTAGGCTTAAGAAAACTGGCTAACTTCCTATTCGGTAACTTGCTTGAACGTCTTAAGAAACATGAACCAAACGCGTACTAAAGGTTTTTATGGTTGTATTTAATGCACAAGCGAATTCTAGTGATCCCATGTTAGGAGCTTCCTAGCCGGCTCGACATAGGAGTGAAGTAGGAGCTTGTAGAGTTGGGGAAGTAAGTACGCCACCCCACGAATGGTATTAAGGAATACACCCGTCATCCACGCGACTAATACACACTAATTAACCGGTAAAAGATAGTTAGGGAGTAAGGAAATCTAAGTAAACACATTTCTCTACACATAAGTTTCTCACCACATTTTCATTTCTGTTATTTTATTTTATTTGCATTCGTAGTAATTTGGGTTAGTTGACTAGCAACTAATTCCACCCACTCCTTCAAAACCGAGATTTTACTTGCTTTCATAAAATATAAAAACATAAAAAAGAATCTTCCTCAACCCTTAGACCTAATTAGAGTAGCCTTTCACACCTAACGAACACTATTCCCTATGGAGAAGGATCAATCCCCCGTACTTACCACTACACTATACTACATCGGTCAGGTACACTGCCTGGTGGGGTTGCAAGCCTCTTGAGATCCCTCGGGAGGTAAAACCTGTTGTAAGGTCGCAAAACCCACGCATCACTAACCCAAATAACTACAAATGCAAATAAAATAAATAACTGAAAATAAAAAGTTGGTGAAAACTTATATGTAGAGAAATGTGTTTACTTAGATTTCCTTACTCCCTAACTATCTTTTACCGGTTGATTAGTGTGTATTAGTTGCGTGGATGACGGGTGTATTCCTTAATACCAATCGTGGGGTGGCGTACGTACTTCCCCAACTCTACAAGCTCCTACTTCACTCCTATGTCGAGCCGGCTAGGAAGCTCCTAACATGGGATCACTAGAATTCGCTTGTGCATTAAATACAACCATAAAAACCTTTAGTACGCATTTGGTTCATGTTTCTTAAGACGTTCAAGCAAGTTACCGAATAGGAAGTTAGCCAGTTTTCTTAAGCCTAACATAGATAAACAATCATCCAATACAACTAATAACACACTAATAACCAATAATCAATAGCTAGGTTTCATTAGATCTAAGCAAACACAAGATAAATCTAGCCTAACATGTTAAACCAAAAACAAGAACAAGATAGAATCAAACAACACATAGACATATTGAATGATTAATTGATAACTTATCTTCAATGTAACATGGAAGATCTCAAGGCAAAAAGCCTTGAAAAAGATGCTAAAATCGTCTTAGGGTTTTCTCCCAAAAATTCCACACTAAGTTCCACACTAATGACAAAAAATTAGAAAACTATATATAGACTTTTGGATCTGACGGCGTCACGTTATGGAGTGTGACGCCGTCACCTCGCCGCTTCTAGGGTTCCCGGATGACCTTCTTGACGCCGTCCCTCTTTAGCTCTCCAAAATCCGTTCTGGCTTATCAAGGCTTGACGCCGTCAGACCTTGAACGTGACGCCGTCCCTCTTTGAATTAAGCCGTGACGCCCTTGATCAGGTTAAAGCGTGACGCCGTCAGAATTCACATGCAATTTTCACTGGCTTATCATGAGTAAATTTCACATCCACCTTTTCTTGCCAAGCCATGACGCCGTCTGGAGTAAATCCTGACGCCGTCAAAGGTAACTTTTAGCACAATTTTGAGACTTTGTCGTTTTCTTCACTTTTATGCTCCAAAAATGTCCAAAATGCCTCCTTTTCCAGATTTCTCCTCAAAAGTACCTAAAATGACAAAAGGAACGATTTAGGGCAATATTTGATCAAATAAATACGATTTAGGGCTTAAATGACCCCCTAAAAGTGGTACACTTTTCGCTTCATCAATAACCAATAATCAATAGTTAGGTTTCATTAGATCTAAGCAAACACAAGATAAATCTAGCCTAGCATGTTAATCAAAAGACAAGAACAAGATATAATCAAACAACACATAGACATATTGATTGATTAAATGAACACTTATCTTTAATTAAACATGGGAGATCCAAGGGTATGAAAACCCTTAAAAATGGCAGAAATTCGTCTTAGGGTTTCTCCTCACAAAGTTGCACACTAATGACAAAAAATTGCAAAACTATATATAGAGTTTAAGGGCTGACGGCGTCACGTTATAAATCTTGACGCCGTCACCTCGCCGCGTCTAGGGTTCCCGGATGGCCTTCCTGACGCCGTCCCTCTTTAGACCTCCAAAATCCGCTCTGGCTTATCAAAGCTTGACGCCGTCAGAAATGAGCTTGACGCCGTCCCTCTTTAGCTTAAACCGTGACGACCTTGATCACTTCAAAGGGTGACGCCGTCAGACTTTCCATTGTAAAATTCTCAGGCTTATCATGAGTAATTTTCATATCCACCTTTTTTTGCCAAGCCGTGACGCCGTCTGGAACAATCCCTGACGCCGTCAAAGGTACTTTCCAGCATAATTTTGAGACTTTGTCGTTTTCTTTACTTTTATGCTCCAAAAACGTCCAAAATGCTTCCTTTTCCAGATTTCTTCTTCAAAGTACCTAAAATGACAAAAGGGACGATTTATGGCAATATTTGATCAAATAAATACGATTTAGGGCTTAAATGACCCCCTAAAAGCGGTACACTTTTCGCTTCATCAAATACCCTTACACTTGAGATTTGCTTGTCCTCAAGCAAATGCGCTTTTATTCTAATCAAAATACAAGTTAGGGGTCATTTAATGCTAATATAAAAGTAATTACGACAATTAGTCGTTCCACTTTAATCATAATAAGCACGGAGATTACAAACTAGCACCTCACAAGTAGTGTTTAGATACTCACATCTCTCAGGTGTCATCAAAATAAATCTCATAAATGAAAACGGATAATATCTCTCACTACCTGTCATAGCAAATAGATTACCATAGGCTTGGGAAAGGATCGAAAACCTTCTCCACTAGGCGTAAGCACCTAAGATAAACTATCAAAGAGGGCTTTTAAATGGGTTATAACATGAGGTGTAGGGATATGATAAACACGGTTTGGTTGGATAAGGGATATTTTACTGGTGGCGAGTTAAAGATCTTGATTAACTACATGTACAATATGGCGTTGCTAAGCCAAGACTAGACTCGACTTAAGCTAAAAACAAAATAACAAAAACATAAAATAAACATAAAAGGAAACGGGATGGTGGACCGTATGTTTTTTCTATTTTTCTTTTTCTCGTTTTTTTTTTGTATTTTTCTTGATTTTTTTTTCTTTTTTTTTTCTTTTCATACACTCTTCCCCTACCATCCAAAATAATACATCATAGGGGTGTTGTATTCCCCTTACACTTGAACTTTTACATAACTTTACAAATAACTATTCTAATGACTCGAATTAAGATAATTGAAAAGCTTGGAGTACTTTTAAAATATTTAGCACATATGGGGGTAATAAACGATGTTCTTCCCCATTACTCCATTACACTAGTACTTTACCCATGAGTCCCAATCGTCCCAAAACAATATGTACAAGGATATGACTCGACTTAGCAACCATGTAATCAATTAGATAATTAACTTAGGTTTTAAACAAATGTTGTCACAATAATGCACTAAAAATGAGTGCATACAAGGTAGGCTAAGGCGATTTAGGTGTACATTTAAGTGGGGTGTAACAAATTCTTCCTTTAAGTAAAATGCTTAAAGGTCGAAACGAAAAGATAGGCTCTGAGGGGTGTACTAGGGGTATCGTGTACTAAAAATGAGTACAACGCAAAGGGTGTGGGAGAATTACTTGACCAATGTAGCCAATGTAATTATAACAAAAACACAGGTGTAAAACAATGGGTTAATCCTAATGCCTCTTATCATGTAGTAAATCTAACTACACGAATGTAGTCTCACTTGTGGCCTCGGAATGGTCCTAACGCAAGTTATAGAATCTAAGTGCTACCGGTACACACATCATAGCATAAATGCTTTTCCTACCAATTCTAGGGGCGAACCTCACATATTTGGGGTGGAAAATTTTTTTAGTGGTACGGTTTTGTGCTAGTCATATAACTCCTATCCATGAGACGCTCATTAAGATCAAAGTTTCACTCCTAAATGTTGTAAAAAAATTTAAATTTGGCACTAAAATTGCCCTAACAGGTATTTCTCTCAGTTTTATTACACATCTACTATTAAACAAACAAAAATCAAGCGTAATAGCATTCTCTAAAGTGTCGTACTTTTACCCCCCCCCCCTTACACTTAAGATGAACATTGTCCCCAATGTTCAAATAACAAGATGTAAAAGTAAATAAGGTAAAAGAATGAAATCAAATACTCCCCTGATTCGCTCGGTGGATAAAGAAGTAACATGGTTAGATCTTCTTCCAAGAGAAAGTAGAAGCTCCAAGACTAATGCATCGCCAAAAGCTTGATTCCACATACATCTCCTTGTCCAAAATAACCTGTTAAACCTGAGAAAACAAACACGAAAACCTGCATAACATCGGCGGGATAAATCTATATATAAGGATATAATGCTTGTGGAATGATAATTTTGCAGATTCCTGGAGATTATAAGTTAGAGATTTAATAAAAACTTTTTATGAAAACAAAACTTTCAAAAATTTCAGAAAATTAAAACCTGACGCCGTCAGAAATGATCTGACAGAATTCTCATGTTAAGTTTCTGGAAAAACCTCTACCTTACTTCCTGGAATTCCTGCAAAACATCATTATGACTCGATACAAGCATTTGACTCAAACAAATACTAATATGTATGTTAATTTATTATTATTACGATTCATGTTCATTTGTTCTAATAAACCGATTTGGATTTCCCTTACACTTAACTTTTGCAAAATACCTTTATATGTAGTTAAGACGAAGTTAAAAACAAGATAAAGCATTTTCACAATTTACTTTTGAACATGAATCAATAATAATAAAAATTAAACACACATACGGAAACAAATAAAATCAAACAAACAAATAAATAAACACACAAAGCAAATAAAGCTTGGGTTGCCTCCCAAGAAGCGTTTTTCTTTATTACCGAGTCTTGTAGCTAGACTCAAAGTCACCATACATTACGTGACTTCTATCGTTGGTTACGGTTTCTAGGCCATTCTCCTTTGATTCTCTATCAGAATCACTTTCATAGTAAAGGTATTTCGGGTCCTCGAGATCAAAAGGATTGTTTTGGTATTTAGAACTAAGCTCCTTAACTTGCTTAAAGAATCCACTTGACAGGTCAAAAGTATCCTTACATCCTCTTCTCACATCATCATCACATAACACGAGTTGGGAACTTAACCCATCGAGCCCTCCATAATCAATCTCCTTGAATTCTCTCATCTTGTAAGGCGTTTGGTATGAGATTTCCCTAATCCCATCGGTGAAAGTCATGATCCCATTGAGCTCGTCCACAACCAAGCTTGTGGCTTTGCAAAAAGGTTCCCCAAAAACAACTTGTGATAACCTGGGATCGATGTACTTTTCGATATTATCGACGATTGCGAAGCTCATAGTGAATGTCATATTTCCTACAAACACCTGTACATCATCATCTATGCCAATGTCATCCTTCCCTTTATGAATCATTCCCCATCTGCAAATGTTGTTATAATGAAACAAGGACATCACATTTTTGGGTAAATATGTGTCAATGTAAACATTATAAAAATGCTTGTGACCAATCATGCAAGGTATTTTGAGATTATTCGGATCACGTTGCTTAATAAGGCCAGGCCTTCTACCGTGTAGCCCCCATGTGTTGCAAATTGCTGATGGTTGATACTCATACACTTCTTCACTGCCATCCCGAAAAATCACTTTCCTGACACCATCTGTAAATAATGCACTACTATCATCCTCATTGAGTATCACTCCCGTTACTTTTATGAATGGTTTGCCTAGAACAAGGCTAGTTAAGGATGGGCTGGTGATAGAGTTCATGTTATTAAATACAGTTAGCTCGATATGAAAGAGGAACTTTTCTATCACAATTGGTACCCATCTTATTACCCCGATGATATTAGACCCTTCATATTTGACCTGTTCGGTGAAGGCTTCATTATATAGAGAAAGGGATATTGCATTCATAGAAGAGTTGGGGTTTATGTAGGCATCTTTAATAAACTTTTTCCTTGTGGTGCAAGATATCTTAAAGACCCTGGGAGCGCCATCCTCTATTCTCTCTCCAAACCCCATAGGCAACTTTGCTGTGCCCCTCTCAAGTTCCTCCACCAGGGGGCGGTCTAGCAGTCCTGGTAGCCCATGAGGCATTTCGGATTTCTCTTCCGAGCCCTCCTCGTCACTCACCTCTCTTGTATTCGAGTTCTTTGGTGAGTCTAGATAGTCGCCGGGCGCCTCGGGGTTCTTTTCGGGAACTTCACCCTCCATTTCATTGCCTACATTCTCGGTTGATTTTTGGTCCAGGTTGGGTTTAGGAATAGGTATTGTTGTAATGGTATTCACGAAGTGAAGTGGTTTTGAAGGGGTATGAGTATCTCTGGTTTCTTTTCCGTTTTGTGATATGTGTTTGAAAAGTTTACTAGGGTGCTTGATTTTTACAGGAGGGGGTGTTTGGTGAGTCACCGTGACAGATTTGATCTCATTAACTCGTGCCAACTCACAAGTTGACCTGCCAGCAATGCGTTCATTGATAACCTTTAACAGGTTATCAATCTTGTTGTTCATATCAACTTGCTGTTGTCTGAATTGATTCTCAAGTTTGGATAGCTGTGTTTCTTGAGAGAGAATGAATTTTTGCAGTGATTCCTCACGATTTTGTTGTTTATGCGTATGTTGATGAGGATAATGTTCAGACCAGGTGAGTGGGGGAGAGTCATTGAATGATACACTTCGAGTTTGGTTCCAACTAAAGTCTGGTTTACTCTTCCATGCCTCATACATATCTTCGGAATTCTTGGGTCCATCATTAGTGGTGAGCCACTTAACTCCCGCCTTATCGATTCGCGAGGATGCGAATTCTTTGAAAGCCTGTTTGGGGAGTTCCATGCAATCATGAGTGTCGTGGGGACCACTACATAATTTACACGAAGAAGTGATTTTGTTCACTTGGCCTGAAGGTTTGGGAGCCTCGTAGGATTTCATAAGAAACTTGACTTGGTCTTCAAGTTCTATGATCCTACGGTCGGAAGTGCTTGAATTGTTCGAAGGCAAAGATATTGCCTTGACCATTTTATTCAAATCACGAGGATCACTCCAACTTTCGTTGTCATAAAGAGCAAGATCTTCTAGGAGAGTCCATGATTGTTCCGCACTTAGATCACGTAGCTTACCACCGGCCGATTGGTCGATGGTTTGCCTCGTGGAGAGATTGATATGGTCATAGAAGATTTGGACTTGGAGCCAAAGTTCTATGCCATGGTGAGGGACTTTTTGGAGTAAGTCCTTGAATCGAGTCCATGCCTCGTAGAGGGTTTCGCCTTGACGTTGTTGGAACATCAAGATATCATTCCTTAGCTTGGTAGTTCTTCCCGGTGGGAAAAACTGAGCAAGGAAACGAGTGGTGAGATCATCCCAAGAGGTGATGGATCCTGCGGGTAGACGCTCTAGCCATTGACTAGCTTGGTCCCGCAGAGAGAATTGAAAGAGACGTAGTCGGGTCGTCTCTCGAGTGGCAACATCAAGGTCTATAGAATCAACAATTTTGAGAAAGTCCTTGAGATGTTGATTAGGATCTTCGGAACGAAGTCCAAGGAATGCGCATCCGCTTTGCACCAACCGGATGGTGTCGGATCGCAAGGGAGTGACATTGGCTCCTTGAGTGAGCTCAATGGTGTTTCGATAGCCATGGTGGCTAGGACGGGAGTAGTCTCCTAAGGTACGGGCTCTAGGAGGTGGTGGTGGTTGTTGTGGTGGTGGGTTGTTGGGATCAAGGATATTACCATCTTCCATGATGTCGGATGGTAATGGTTACGAGCACAGAAACGAAGAAAAAAGATAGACTAAAGAAAACCTAGAAAAAGAAAATAAAAATCTCACTAGAAAGGAATCTAGTGAGTAGACCTAATAAAATAAAAATTCAACCTAAACAATAACTATTCCCCGGCAGCGGTGCCAAAAACTTGATGCGTGGTTTTGCAACCTTACAACAGGTTTTACCTCTCGAGGGATCTCAAGAGGCTTACAACCCCACCAGGCAGTGTACCTGACCGATGTAGTATAGTGTAGTGGTAAGTACGGGGGATTGATCGTTCTCCACAGGGAATAGTGTCGTTAGGATTGAAAAACTACTCTAATTAGGTCTAAGGGTGAGAGAAGATTCTTTTTGTATTTTTATATTTTTTATGAAAGCAAGTAAAATCTCGGGTTTGAAGGAGTGGGCGGAATTAGTTGCTAGTCAACTAACCCAAATAACTACAAATGCAAATAAAATAAAATAACTGAAAATGAAAAGGGTTGTGAAACTTATGTGGAGAGAAATGTGTTTACTTAGATTTCCTTACTCCCTAACTATCTTTTACCGGTTGATTAGTGTGTATTAATCGCGTGGATGACGCGTGTATTCCTTAATACCAATCGTGGGGTGGCGTACGTACTTCCCCAACTCTATGAGCTCCTACTTCACTCCTATGTCGAGCCAGCTAGGAAGCTCCTAACATGGGATCACTAGAATTCGCTCATGCATTAAATACAACCATAAAAACCTTAGTACGCATTGGTTCATGTTTCTTAAGACGTTCAAGCAAGTTACCGTATAGGAAGTTAGCCAATTTTCGTAAGCCTAACATCGATAAACAATCATCCAATACAATTAATAACACACTAATAACCAATAATCAATAGCTAGGTTTCATTAGATCTAATCAAACACAAGATAAATCTAACCTAGCATGTTAATCAAAAGACAAGAACAAGATATAATCAAACAACACATAGACATATTGATTGATTAAATGAACACTTATCTTTAATTAAACATGGAAGATCCAAGGGTATGAAAACCCTTAAAAATGGCAGAAATTCGTCTTAGGGTTTCTCCTCACAAAGTTGCACACCAATGACAAAAAATTGCAAAACTATATATAGAGTTTAAGGGCTGACGGCGTCACGTTATAGATCTTGACGCCGTCACCTCGCCGTGTTTAGGGTTCCCGGATGGCCTTCCTGACGCCGTCCCTCTTTAGACCTCCAAAATCCGCTCTGGCTTATCAAAGCTTGACGCCGTCAGAAATGAGCTTGACGCCGTCCCTCTTTAGCTTAAACCGTGACGACCTTGATCACTTCAAAGGGTGACGCCGTCAGACTTTCCATTGTAAAATTCTCTGGCTTATCATGAGTAATTTTCATATCCACCTTTTTTGCCAAGCCGTGACGCCGTCTGGAACAATCCCTGACGCCGTCAAAGGTACTTTCCAGCATAATTTTGATACTTTGTCGTTTTCTTCACTTTTATGCTCCAAAAACGTCCAAAATGCTTCCTTTTCCAAATTTCTTCTCCAAAGTACCTAAAATGACAAAAGGAACGATTTAGGGCAATATTTGATCAAATAAATACGATTTAGGGCTTAAATGACCCCCTAAAAGCGGTACACTTTTCGCTTCATCAATAGAGGAACTCGAACTTTTACTTGCTAAAGACCCTTTCTCATCTTCTGCGGAAGTCAAGGGACGCCTTACTACCAAAGAGACTAACCAAGAAGAAAGGAGACTCATTTTTCCTCGACACATTACTCCTTCAGATGGAATGGTCAAGTCATCTAATTTGTCAACCAAACCGGGTAAGGATAGGAAAGATGTACACATATTGCCAAGGTATGATCTTTATTTATTTCTTCCATCTTTACTAGCAAATTTACACTCTTTTCGTGTTTATTGCTATTATCACCCGCACTTGATCCTAAGTGGGGGGAATAACACCCTATTACACAGTAAATAAGGGTGGAGTCAGGCTCGTGACTCGAACAAAAACAAGCGCTTCGTGGGAGGCAACCCATGCTTATATTTTATTTTATTTTCTGATTCTGTGTCGAGTCAGTCAGGCCCGCAGAGGATACGGCGCATCTCAATCCTGAGATGCGACGCATCTCCTGCACTGGTCATATCTTACTTTATTTTTTTGCATTTTTACTTTTGACTTTAAAACTTTTTGTCAGTTTATTTTAATGCGGCGCATCCCTGGTTATGGATGCGACGCATCTTCTATTCTGATTCGTATTTATTCCAGGCTCGATACGGCGTATCTTCTTTCATAAGATACGGCGCATCGACTGACCTGATGATTTTCATTTTAATTTTTATGTTTTATTTTTTTCTAACTACTAATGTATTATGCAAGTTTGAACCTTCTTAATTTAGGTGTGTTAAAGTCTTGGTGGTATTATAGATTCCTGCATTTCCTGTGGATACATCAAATATGAAGCTTAAACGTTCTCATCCACAAGAAATATGATTTTTGCTCTTATACTAATAATGGAGGATCATACCGAGCAAATCTCAGGGGAGTTTTTCTGTTCTAATTCTTTTATTTTCCAGTTTTTAACCTTAGATACAAACAACGAGGACGTTGTTTAACTTAAGTGGGGGGATTGGAGAATTAGAACACTTACTTGTCCTAAACTTTTCAAAATATGCTTAAAATGTGCTTAATATATCAAAATTTAAAATTTTTAGCATGTTTTTGTTTAAGATCTAAGTTGCATAGCTGCACACATAACGTTATTTTCAAAAATTGTGATTTTTCAAAATTCACAAATCTATGAGTGTGCCGGTGACTTGTAAACTTTAGAACTTAGCTTGTATACTATTCAAGACCACCATAATAAGTATTATTTTTATAATTGGAATGACTTATCTAAATTGGTAAAATTCTAGGATTACACCCAAATAGCCTTTATATGTTATGTGTTATTAGCTAACTACACTGGTTAGTTAACCCCCGTATAAACCCTTTTGTTACTCTCACTTTTAGAGTAAGATACCCCTAGAAAAACACTCAGAGCCATTCTTTTCGTTTCTTACACCTTTGTTATAATGTTTCGTTACACCCTTACACCTTAGCTTACCCTGTAGATTAAAATCCGTGGTTGGTTAATTGCTTTAGGCAAAGTGTGTTTCCTTACATTACCTGTGTTCGCGTGCGTAATTCATTATCTATAGTTAGGTCGGGAAATTGCACAATGCAATTGGAGTGAAAGTAAATATTGTATATCTTTGAGTTTATTTTTCTTGTGTTTACTACTTTCACTATTACCGTTATTTCTGAAGTCATGAAAAGTATGGAAAAATTATCCGGAAAGAAAGTGATAGAAAAGTTGTGAAATTTTACACATTTATATGTTGATGTTAAAAAAAAAATAATAATAATAATAAAAAAAAAAAAATCAAAAAAATGAGAAAAGAAAAAAAAGGAAGAGTTGGATGTTTGTTTTAACCAACTTATGTAAAGTTTTGTATTAAGTGGTCGATATCACCACTAGTTGTTGTATATTACATTTATGGATTGAATGGGAGTTGGCCGTTATGGGAACGCCAACTAAGGTTTATTCTTTGATTGAGATCTTGTTGAGTATAATTCGTGTCTACCTAAAGCGTGTGTTTCAAGTGTTAAAGCGTGAGTTATTCAATGATATGAGTCTTATTCATGGGATGGTTGGGATAATGATTAACCACACTTAGGATTTTAATTTATCTGTTTTGTTTATTTTTCATTTTACACCAATTTGTATCCCAAATATTATCCATACCCTATATTATTCTTTATCCAAGCCTTTGATTTATTGAGATTAGGGATTTGAGCAATCTTAAGTATCGTAGTCGAGGATTCGACTATGTATTTATGATTTTGTCGCCCTTTTTGAAATAATATTATTGTTGAAGATTACTTGGTCCTATCTTTAGCCTATTCGAGTTAAGGATTTGAGCAATTGCAAGTATCGTGTTCGTGGATTCGATCATGTATTTGTGATTTTGTCGCCTTTTCTGGAATTTGAGATCGATAGAGATTAAGGAGAATGATTAACCTTTAAACCTACAAACCCTTTTTACCGCTTTAGACTTGTTATTCCTTGGCTTTAGTGGAGGAGATGTGTATACTTGCCAAGCTTATGATAGAATATTCATCACGACTGGACAGTTAAACGATTAGATTTGCTTTTATCAGAATATTTTATTTTACTTCTAATTCGTTAAGTGTTTGGTTGTGTGATTATGAAAAAATGAATACATGCTTAAATATAAAAATAAATCCTAATATCTTTTAGGATACATTTTCATAAGATTAATTCTAAGGTTTACTTGGGGACAAGTAAAGTTCAAGTGGGGGATATTTGATGAACTCAAATAAGTACATTTTATTACTATCATTTATCCTATTTATTTGACTTGTTTTATTATATTATCTGTGAGAATTGATACGTTAATGTTTACTTTTGTAATTCTCAGGTAAAAACAAGTACTATATGAAACTTGGCGATTTTGGACTAATTATGGAGCAAAACAAGCAAGAAGTTAAGAGTCTACTGAAATGTACAAGATCAAGACATTCTGCTCCAGATACGCCTCATCTTACTTATTACATACGGCGCATCACTATCAAGATTTCACAAGATACGATCCAAGACAGTAAGGACATGCGCCGCATCTGAGAATGAAGATACGCCGCATCTCAAGGCGGTGTACGAATATTCTGGAATATAATAAACTTGGACCCCACGCGAAGTTAAGTCAATGCGCCGCATCTACTTATTAGATGCGCCGCATCTTACCCTCAGACAGAAACTATAAATACCCCAAGACCAGACGTATTCGAGAGGTTGGATAGTTGGACAATTTAGAAGTACGAGAAGACAGAAACCCTAGGACGAATTCAGACGAAGTAGCTGCACAAGACACACCTTGAACGAAGATACAAGAGCTGTAAGAAGGTCCTGCATGTATTTAATTCATTAAGTAGTTTTGTTTTATTGTATTAGTAAACTTTAATTCATCAGGATTGGTGGCTTGTGTAATGTGACAACGGAAAGGTTGCACTCCCTTAAAACTGCTTTCCCATTAATTAAAGTTTATATGTTGATGTCTTTGGTGACTTTTATTAGTGCATTGATAACCTCTGTGTCTAGCTGAGCGTTGATCGGGTCGCCATGCCTCTGCCCTCGCCTATTTATTAGATTGCCTATGCATTCTATCGTCTGTAGAAAAGGAGGAAGAAAGATAAATAGGATAGTCATAAGTAATCATTAAGGGTTTACTCGCCGATAAGATTAGAACCAACGAGAAAGGACTTAATCTCGGTGCGTTGCATCGAACTATAAACTTCATATAAAACTAGCAATAAAACAAGTGACAAACTACTTAACTATCAGGACAGGTCTTCTTATTGTCTCGAGTATTTATCTGTGTACGTGTGTGCTATTCGCTGATTCGTGCCTATTAGTTTAGTTTACAATTAATCACAACCAAACCGTGCCAGTCTCTCAGGCTGAACCCCCTTGCGTTAGATTAGGTTGTATAGCTAACTTAAGATATGAAAATACTGATTAGGATAACTAGATAATATGTTCCACTCTTAGTGATCGACACTCTACTTACCATTATATTCATACTGACCGGGTACACTGCTCGTTAAAGTGTGTGTGTTATTGATAAGTCGGCTAAATATAAATTTAAAACTTGAATACTGCTAAAACCACAACGACATACCGTGGGTATAAATTAGAGCATACGCACGCACGCATCACCATACTTACACATAAGCCCTAAATGCAACTATATGAGGGACTCCTTGGTTATAGTCTAGGCTCAACCACCTACTTCTCTATAACCAAGTCTCTGATACCAATCTGTCACACCTCGCCAATGGCGGAAACGCGAGTGCAACATCATGGATATCATTAATTTTTAATCCCTACATGTTCATTATCATTAATTTACAGATCTTAATGTAAACCCTAATCCATCACAATTTGTATTACATGAATCATAAAAATAATTAATTAAACATAAGCATTAAAATTTTACCTTAATGTTCGAAGAATGAAAACCCTAAAAAAAAATCTTCTCTCCTTCTCCTTATGGTTTGGTCGAAATTTATGAACAAGAGGGAATGAGGGTTTTGGTTTTGTATTTATAGGCTCCTATGAAAAATTCTAGATAATGGTTAATTAGGTAAGTGGATTTGTAGTCAAATTAGGTTTCATAATTCTCCCTAAAACCCAAAATTCGTTTTTTTATATATACATATATATAATTTTTTTTATTATTAATTATTACACTTAAAACCTTGTACCATTGATATTTTATAAAAACCCTATATCAATTTTAACACCTTAAGCGATAAACCTTCGTTTTTACGACAAACCGGAAAAATACCATTTTCAAAATAAAGTTTCCAAAAATAGATTTTTCACACTTAACACAAGTATACTCCATAAAAAAATAACCTCCACGTAACTTACTAACGCTCAAATATTTGAACGAAGACTTGTTACGCAAAACCACCAAAACACCAAAACTACACAAGTCATTTCTACACCACTAAGGCGATCAAAATGAACTTCTCCCAAAACTCACACTACTCAACATGATAAAAAAATCTCACATCAAGGGATTTAGTGCTAACACACGTACTTATTACCCATAAACCGCACATATACCACACATAAGCACATATTACACATCACATAAAAGTTAAATAGATTGAGACTATTAGTCAAACTAACCTACTAAAATCACGGTTGTTACAATTATTCACTCTTATCCATTTATGAAAACCATGACAAAATTTAAATAACATTACATTTATCCCAAACAGGTCAACCTGCTGTCTCAAGTATGTTTGGTGCTACAAAGCTGTTTATAAATGACGACATTCCTGATATTAATAACTTTAAGAATCTGTGAGTTATAAACACAACACTTCTTTCACCGTAAATCTTTAAAACACTTTGTATACACCTCTTTTAACTAACCTTATTTCTTTTCACAGCTTGCTTGAAAACCGTGGTTTGGATGGAGATGATCACCATGTTTCTCATTTGACAACATTTTCAGGTTACTCTATTAAGCATGCCTAGCAAATATTTATGTTTCAAAATGCAAAAATTTTATGTCCTCATGTGTTTTTTAGGATTGGATTATTGGTTCTTGAGTTTAGGGAAAAATACGCTTTTCCGTTGCTTATTCTGGTCTAATTTAAGCAAAATCCTGGAAACGGTTTTGTGTCAAAACAATCCCTTTATGTCTTTATGTTTGACTTTCTTAACAACTTGCACAAAATTTGCTATTAATCATATCCGTGACATACGATCATTACACAACATTTTTAGGTTACTCTATTAAGCATGACTTTCTGAACAACTTGCAAAAAGTGACTATTAATGATATTCGTGACATAGGAAAGGTATACAGTGCAATTTTGTTTTGTCAAACGTCTAATTGTATGACTTTGTTTTATTTGTGAGATGGTGTAAATCAATTACTGTATGTGGTTCCAGATTATGTCATGTGTTGTCCTAGCAATTGTAAAGAAGATTGAACGTGATTCTGATTGATGGTATCTTGCATGTGTAAAATGCAACCGTTCTGCCAAACAAGAGAGTGTTCCTGAAAAAGATGAGTATGGCGTGGTTGTTAAAAAAAGGTCTGTATTCAGGTGTAACAACAAGGAGTATGGTCAAGATACTGACGTTGAGTATAAGTAAGTTGTCAACTATATTTAAATTACGCATACTTAATTGCAGTTTACTAGCTAAATGATTTAGAGTTTAGATGTAACCCACATTCAACGTGCATATCATGATTGAGAAACATGGTGATCGTCGGGAACACACAGATGAGAAGGCCTATTTGTAAAAAATTTGCAAAGCATGTTCTGTGTTTGCAAATCATGTTCTGTGTTTAAAAACTCACAAATTCTTGAAGGACCTCCTAACTATAACTACTCCACTTATAGAAGATCAATAAAAACAAATTTGTATAAGAACTGATGTCACCTCTCTTCCTGTATTGCTTAAAAAATACATATAATCATTTACTAATAAATTGATTGGGATGATTAAAATTTACTCCCAATATTATGTCTAAACATGATATATAGACTATAGACCTTATTTTCAACACATATAGATGCATAAGGGTGGAGGGAGTCATCACTCTCCAACCCTCCAACCCTCCCAAAATTAACCAATCAAATTCCTCCACCTCATTTCAACCCCCCAACCCTCAATCCAACCTTTTTTACTGGCGCCCATCACTCTCAACCCTCCCAAATCTTTTTTTAAATATTCATAATTTGTCCTCCAAATTTATAAATTTGCAACATTAACCCTTCCAACATTAACCATTTGGATATGTACTGTTACATAAGAGCGAATTGTATTTGTTGTTGTCGTGATTTGGTGAGCATGTAAAATCAAACCAAAATAAGAGCAAGTTGGTAGGATATTCAAGTTCCTCTTAAGCCCGGCCCAGATATTTAACAGTACATATCCAAATGGGCTTTTAGCCCACCCACATAAACAACATAAATAAACATATGTAATGTAGGGTTTATTTGCCTGCAAAACATTTTATCATTCTCCCATCTCATCTCCAACAAGCAGCAGCAACAATCATGGTACATCACCATTTCCAGTTTTTATCTCTTAAATTTATAAAAATATTCATTAACTTAATGGTGTGTGTTGTTCGGATTTATATAGCCAAAAAAAGGGACCAAACATGTTTTTTTTACGCCGCTCCACCTTCAACGTTCCAAAATAATTTTCAAACAAGCCCCTGGTCATTCAACTCGCAGCGAGTTAATTACTCGCAAACACAGCCCGAATGGCCAACCCGCAAAGGCGGCAGCGGTGTGCCCGCAAACCCGCAGCCTTAACCCGAGCTCCACTCCTTCCACCCTAAGTTTAGTCATCTTGATTTCTAAAAAAACTAATTTCAGTAACATATTAAAAGGTGCAAGGTCTAAATGCATCAGCCCATGAATGGGTTTCATGCAAAAAAATAATACTACCAAGCTCTTTTTTAAACATCAATAAGAAAGTACTTTTATTGCCAAAAGGTTACCTACGTAGATCATAGGTTATTGGTCAGCCATTATATTATTCTTAAATTTTTCTTTTCCAAAAATTTGTAACAGTTTCGCATCCAGATGTTATAAATTATATGAACCCAACAATCCTTAAAAGATAAACAACAGTAGTATATGTATTTTATATGTGATAAAGTTTGTGAAGATTGCATACTTACCTTTATAGAATAAATAAATAAATTCAGTAATCAAGCATAGTGCGTTTATAAAAAATTGATTTATGAATATAGTTACCTTTAACAATATGGGGTCTATATCTTGCTGCATATCATGTTATGTGTTTAATTTGCAGACTAATTAAAAACTCAGAAATTGAACTTCTTCATGAATGCATTATTCTGTAGTAAGAACACACAGATTAGTTCTACAATTGTCGATCCACAAATGTCCACTTAGGGTCGGGAACTCAATTCCCATGCTGTCATTGGGGTCTAATATGCTTGGCTATAATGAAAATGTTATCTGCCATAAGGTCTTGAAAATAATGGGCGGTTGTATGATACTGCTGCAATAGGGGAATGTAATGGGTAGTCGTCTAGGAGTTTGGACTTGCTGTTAGTTTAGCATATCCTGCTGCAATATCATGTTCTGTGTTTACTTTGGTAGTATCAAATGCTGATCCAAACACCCCCTTAATGACTTACTGTGATGGACTTGCTGTTAGTTTAGTATATCTTGCTGCAATATCATGTTTTGTGTTAACTTTGGTAGTATCAATTGCTAAAAAGTCTAACATGAAGTCGTGAAATTTACATTCATTTTGAGGTTGAAAATGAACCCTTTTAAGTTCAGCAGTCAAAAATTGTGTAAATATTGGAGTGAGATGATACTTATAACGTGTGATAGATTCACCCACACCTACTTATCTTATTGGTACAGTTTGGTATGAATGTTGTCGCAATTAGCTCAAATTTGAATTTATGGCTGTCAAACCTTTTCCAAACTTATCTTTCAGCCATTCATTTTCATGGGTAACTAATATTTATAACAAGGTTGAGATTTGATTTAGCCATCAGGTGACGACATTTGTGGCCATGAACTTCTTGTGATGTATATAGATTGAGGAAAACTAAGCACCACTTGTGGTCTTTTATACAATGCCTAAGTTTGCTCTTGAGTGGTTGTGAAAGTACTGGAAAAATAGTCAAGTAAAAAGCTGATTACTTTTGGCTAATGTCGATAACATAAGTCAATTATCAGTCGGCTATAGCAGAAGGGAGAGTTGTTTTACTGAATCCATCCATCAACAATATTATACCAATGGGCAATCTGGGCGAACCGAAAGACCTAATTTTTTTTGCTTACCAGTCTTGCACTCTATCTGCAACCATTAAATCACTGCAATCTAAGTGTTGTTTGAGTAACATTTAAACATTAAAAAACTTGCAATAACTACCTTTCCTGAGTAAACATTATAAGTAATTTGTCAACTATATTTAAATTACGCATATAGTAACCTCACTTGCTTATCCGTTTAACATTTTATGAAAGGTACAAAATTCCATTGCGAGTGATGGACTCAACTGGATCAGTTTCACTTACTTTGTTCGACAGACAAGCACACCCGATACTTGACAAGAGTGCAGCTGAACTCGTGCAGGAAGTGAGGAAGGTATGACATAACCCAAAACTTATGACTTCCGTGTTATATCTGTAATTTTACTTTGTCGTTCTTATATTTATTTAACAACTTCTGAATTGCCAGAAGGGGGACATGGACATTCTCCCAAAGGACTTTAACAAACTCCTTGAAAATACTTATGCTTTCAAAGTTGATATCAAGGAATTCAACATTCAAAACAACAAGCATGTTTATGGTATTTCTCAGTTGACTAATGATACTGATATAATAAAGGAGCTTATTAAGAAAGAAACTGATGATCAGGTAACCTTTTTTACATGATTGTACTGAAGAAGCATCCACTATTTTATCCACCAATAACCTTTTCTATAAACAGGAAATACAATCCAACTCTCAATCTACAGCTATTGAATTGATTGCACAACCTTCAAGCTCATTCATGTCCCCTCCTTCAGGAAGCAATCATGCTAAGGTACATATATCTTACACGATCAACGCTATTCCACGTCAATTCATTTATAGATTTTTTACTCGGTATGTTTTTTTCCTTAACAGGACGTGTTGTCTGTTACCGGTGATAATATCGCATCATGTGAAGATGAAAAGAGTACAGCCACAAGCCCTGGGAAATCAAAATTGCGAAACGTGATTGACGTCGAGAATGATCCTGTCTTGTCTTCTACCAAGAAAAAGCTGCTTAGTCCAAAGAAGGAAAAGGAAGAGGAGTGATGCTATGAGGCAACTGGCAAATAAACAATCTTTATTTCACACTTTGTTTTGTTAATTGCGTTATCATACGCAACCAGATACTCTGTGTTTGAATAATTTTATTTGGAACTTTGGTGAACCTTTATATTTGTTTTTCAATTGTTATATTCGGAACGTTGCGTGAACGGTCATTATGATGTTTGGATAATTTCATTTGGAAAGCTGGTCAACCTTTATATATGTTTTTCAATACTTTTTAGTTTCTGCACTGTAAGTTTATGCTGAAATACAGGTCCTGTGTACTTTCTTAAAAGTATTTATGTGACTACTCTGGAATTATTCTAAGGTACGCGTTTTAACATTAAGTTGTGCTCATGAATTGAACATCTTTACTTATGTTATTCTTTTACATCTCTTTACAGGCGAGTCCGATGGCCATGATCCTGCTTTCTACATCCAAAGTTCCCCAAAGACATCAGATACGCTTACACTATTTTATTTTCATGTAACTTTAAAGCGGAGGCATTCAATCATAGTATTCATATGATTTATTTGAAGGATTATATACAACGATTAATAACTCAAAGTTGGTGTTTGGATGTTCCCCACATTGTTTCTGTATAGTCTACTGGAAAGTAACTAAAATCATATTTGTATACAGAAAATTTGTACAATGTCTCCGCTATTTATAAACTACTTCATTTTTTAGTTCAAATTTATAATACCACCATTACTTTCTTGTACTTAAAGAAAATATGGATGATTTTCTACCATTTTATGTGGTGATCTGATTTGATACAATAACAGAGTGTTTGGGATTACTTAGTGATAGACATATGAAGGGGAACAATTTGTATGGGTTAATGGAGGATATCATCGTACTTTAGTATCTTATCTCATGAGTATACCATATCTGTTTATGGCAGTGAGGGTTCATTGACCTCATTAGTCCATGTAGAATATCATCCTTTGCTGTATTCATGTCTAATTGGTGCATCAAACGGTGTCGATAACGTCTCCAGTGAATGCATTTTTTTGTCTTGCAATTGAAGTATCTATGTGTCATTTTCTATGTTTCCTTATGTTGCATTGCGACTTAACTAGAAATTTGTTATTGCTTTTGAGGTGCTTAATGTCATTTTAATTTCCTGATCATGACTGGTATGTCATTTCCTTTTTTTTCCTGGCAGTTAGTATGGATGTAAGTTGATTCTTGCATATAAAGTTTGCATTACAATTGTTCTTCTAATACACTACAGTGAGCAAACTTTCTTTTTTTGATAGATAAGACCCCCCCTCCCCCTTTTTTTTTGGTAAAGAAAATAGATTCATTGTGTGAAATGGGAGTTACTCTTGTGATTGGGTAAATACTGCATATTGATTTTACCTTCCTGTACAGGGTATGTTTGGTGTTGATGATGGTACTACTGCATATTGATTTGCCTTTGTTGATCTGCCTTTCCTGGCAGTTAGAAAATAACATGTTCATGTAATTTCAGTACTACAATTTTCTTTACATAAATGCCTTTGAAACTTGATAAGTACAAGTCTATCACATTTACAAACATCTTTTTTCCCTGGTTGCTGTGAGTTGTCACCTGCAGAAGTTATATTTGAGACAGCAAGGTTAGTTTTCATTTGTTTCGCTATATTTACTTGATTATGTATGAAGCGGCGATAAAGTTTCTATCAAAGTTGGTCTCATGCTTATAATATAATGTGCGGTGCAGGATTGTCTAAAGAGGTTCAGAAATTTTTTAACAAGTATTCATTGATTGGTAACGATGGTCTGATTGTCTTTAATTGGGATATTTAGGCAAAGTAATTTCTTTCTTTCAAAGTTGCTAAAATTTTTGGAAAGTTGCTAAATTTTTTGGAAAGTAGTAAATAATAATCAATTTTAAAATAAATATACTTAATACTTGCCTCTTATGAAATCTTACTAATTACATAAGACCAGTTCAAATAACCTTATATGTCAAAGAATTGGAATACCAATTGTTATTGCAAAGGTAGACACAGTTTCGCTTAATGGAACAACATGGTGTAAGTGGTACACCAAAAGACAAAGGCATTCAAAGTTTATCATAAGACATACCCGACACGCCATTGGTTCGTAGACGTAGAGGGAGACCGATTAAAGAGATACCAAAAGGTATGATACATGGCTATTTTATAAAGTGTTTGCTGAATAATCAGTATCTAGACTTGCCTTTTTTTTTTAAATGATTCCAATTATCTAATTATACATTAGTCAACTAATCAGTATTCATTAGTGCAAGTGATGTAAAAAATGCAACAAAGTTACAGTAACTTTTTACCAATTTATGTATCCATGTTTCAACTTGGTTATGGTTTTATAGAGATTGACTTTCATTTTTTTCTTTTTTTTTCCTATTATACATAAATTGTTATGAAGTTGGAAGATGGTCGAGTTAATCAGTAACAACTGACTTTAATCATCATCATTACTAAAAATGAAATTTTGCATAGCATTTTTGCTGAAATTAAACTGATTCTGAACGTCGAAATAACAATTTTCTTTTATGATATGCAATGTCAGTAAATGATGCTACTACTTATTCAAGCGATTCTCTGCTTACAAACACCAATTCGCCTATGATCATTACAAATCCCACTGTAGCAGATACCAACATCCTTTCGATACACAGGGGCAGCCCCTCTGTTAATGGCATTAGTAATGGTACGAAGCCCATGGTGTTAATATAATTTGCGTATATTGTTTTCTAAATAATTATAAATTTATATATCTTTCCGGTTACTCTTTCAAACTTACTAACCGACGACCTTTTTTTTTTTTTTTTTTTTTTTTTTTACAGATTTACTCCCTAGACGCAGAGGCAAACCGCCACTAAGTGACAGACCAAATGGTAAGCAAGTACATCCTAAATCACAAAAAAATGTTTAAAACTATCACATCTAATCTAATTTCATTAGTTTTTTTGGTGATTTCCACAAATATGTATATTTAATTTCTAACATACCTTCAATATGGTTGCAGTTAAATTATCAAACGTATCTCAATTTAATAACGAAAATTGTGCGACTCCTATCTCTGCTAAAACAAATGCACCATTTGGTGTTCAAGGTATTTTAAAATTCCCATATAATTACTAGAATAAGTTTCCATTGTCGCTCGAATATGTTTCCATTTCAAACTCAATCATTCTCGACACTGCTGTGAAACTTAATCAACAACAAAACTACTGTTTTTTTGCCACAGATTTGCTCCCTAGACGCAGAGGCAGGCCACCATTAAGTGACATCTCCAATGGTAAGCAACTATATCATAAGTCAATATCTTTGCACCTATATTATCATATGGAAATTCAATACTTTATTCGTGTTATCCACGGATATAGATACTTGCATAATAACAAAACTGCGCCTATGCTTGTAGGTAAATTATCAACTGTTTCTCAGATATCTAATGAAATCGCAAACAGAAATATTGTCACTCCTATTTCTGCAAAAACAAATGCACCGTTTGGTCTCAAAGGTATATTTTATATAATTACTATAATATATTTACATTGTGGTTAAGTAACCCATGTATTTTTTACTGATCTTCTATACAGATACATTCCCTCGACTTGGGGGAAGGACACCTATAAATGACTGTTCAAATGGTATAATGGTTATATCTATACTTTTATATATTTTTATATTTTTGTGTGTTTTACTATTGATGCCCGTTATTAATTTACACGTCATGTATGATGTATAATCAGTTCTTCAAAAAGGCAAAAGAAGTCACCCGGATCAAACGTCCCAAGTTGGTAATGACTCCACAACAGGTTGACACTGGGATTATACAACACCAGGTTAACATTTATTTTTATTATACAAAGTTACAAGTTTCAAATTTGATGTGACATATTTAGTGAGTTAACATTTAAATTGCTTCGTTAAGATATGTTACCTATATTGAATTCTAGGTTCCAGCAATGTCAGTCAAGGTTTACATCATTCTACCACCAATTCAAATGAACCACAAACCAACATTGCGAGTACATCTAGAAAACATCCATGCAAGCGACAAAGGAAAGTAATATACGAGATTCCTAGAATAAACTTTGATATTGACGAGAAGGGAGATGTTTTTGGTTCAAATGACCAAGACAAGTTTTATGGAATCTGCCCAGGTGATAATAGCTTCAACCACAGTTTGTTATTAACATAAAAAACTTGGCACATGGACAAACCTTATTTTATGGTCGGGAACTCAATTACCTTGCTGTCATTGGGGTCTAATATGCTTGGATATAATGAAAATGGTATCTGCTATAAGGTCTTGAAAATAATGGGCGGTTGTATGATACTGCTGCAATAGGGGAATGTAATGGGTAGTCTTCTAGGAGTTTGGACTTGCTGTTAGTTTAGTATATCCTGCTGCAGTATCATGTTCTGTGTTTACTTTGGTAGTATCAAATGCTGATCCAAATACCCTGTTAATGACTTAATGTCACATGGACTTGCTGTTACTTTAGTATATCCTGCTGCAATATCATGTTCTGTGTTAACTTTGGTAGTATCAATTTGTGGAAACGTAGAGGGGGGGGGGTGGATACGTTTACTGTTTTAAAACTTAAAACTTGTTGTATCAAATTTCCAATTTGGCTAGTTCTAATATGAAAGATGTTTGTTGTAGTTTATGATTACCAAGTTGTCACATGAGTATTATCAAATAATCACAACACAAGCAATCACATAATGCAAACATTAAAGTAAAGAGATAAGTAAAAGAAAGCGCAAACCGAACACGATGATTTATAGTGGTTCGGCTACGGAGCTTCTCTCCGTCCTACTCCACTCCCCGAGTACCCAACTCGAGAGTTACTTCACTAGATCAACAAGCTCCCTTTCTTAGGCGGAGAAAACCTTTACACGTCGCTTACTTCCTTTTCCGGTACTAAGCTAAACACCGAGTTCTACTTCAGGGCAGAACCAACCCAACGTCGCTTATACAATTACCGACACTAAGCTAGATGTCGAGTTCTTTACACGGGTACAACCACTCCCGACACTCTTTGTGTTTTGAGGACTAAAACACTAACCACACTCACTGATACAAATGATGTTTAGAACAATGATCCATGACATAAGTGTATCATGGATATGGATGCCTAATCTACATGAACTTCCATTGACGGGAAGTCTTCAATCATTGAGGATGTCAAGTGTCCTTGAATCTTCATATGTTGGAATGCTATGGTGGATGGTAGCTTCAAGATCTTCTAACCTTCATGGTAGATCAGGAAGTATGCTATGGATGATGACTCATGATCTTGAGCTTGCTTCACAGGATCATTAACAATATATGCTTACAACATAATGAGAGTTAGTAACATTATGATCATTATGTAATGCGTGATTAATGTATGAATCTACATGGTTTGCTACTGATCTAAGTGTGTGAAATGAGTGAGGGAATGTGTGTTCTAATGCTTAAACAATGGGTAAACAATGGGCTAGTATTTATAGGCAAAATGTAAAACCAGCTCACTGTTTTGGAGGATCCTGAAAAAGGGATCCGCGGAATAACAAAGGGATCCACGCTTTATACTAAAGGGATCCGCCCTTTATACCAAAGGGATCCGCGGATTAGCAAAGGGATCCGCGGGATCCGCCGAACCAGACAGCTAGCAAATCTTACCATATCTTGCCATATCATTCCATATCTTTGTCAAGTCATTTCAATATCTTCCAATGTCAACTATCTTACTTGAAGATCTAAACAAGATATCACATAATCTTTCCAAGATTTCATTTGTGATGTATGCCATGATGTCATCCTAATATTTAACTAATAAAGTTTCCATTTTAAGAAATAAACATGTAAACTTATATATGTTATTCCTAGTGAACTTTGTAATATGTATATGTATGTAACATGTATCCTAGTGATCATGTAGAATGAGATTCTAAGTAGAATGATTAGTCTTTTTAAAATACTTAATTACCTAACCGTATTTTAAACATTCTAAAGGGTTTGTTACGGGTTTGATCATAATGCTACATAACAAACATGTACGAACCTGTGTTGTATCATACGAGGACTTGAGAGGAGTTGAATGTATGTTGAGACAAGATATGATTACAAGTAACTTGTACATTTTATGCTATGTATCAAGTTACATGTTTGTCATCACTCAAAATAAACGAGACTGCTTGCACTAGCAATCTCCCCAACGAGACTGCTTGCACTAACACAATTGCTAAAAAGTCTAAGGTGAAGTCGTGAAATTTACATTAATTTTGAGGTTGAAAAATGAGCCCATTTAAGTTCATCAGTCAAAATTTGTGTAAATATTGGAATGAGATGATACTTATAATGTGTGATAGATCCACCCCCACCTACTTATCTTATTCGTACAGTTTGGTATGAATGTTGTTGCAATTTGCTCAAATTTGAATTTATGGCTGTCAAACCTTTTCCAAAGTTATCTTTCAGCCATTCCCTTTCATGGGTAACTAATAATTATAACAAGGTTGAGATTTGATTAAGCCATCAGGTGACGAAATTTGTGGCCATGAACTTCTTGTGATGTATATTTTATTTTTCATAACCATTTTTTTGGTTTGCAGAATATGTTGACCATGGAGATCCAACCAATATATGTGGTGCATGTAATGCTGTATTGTGGGACTTTGAGGCGAGGCTGAGAAGGCGTTTTCGTGATGGGTGGAGTTACTCTACATGTTGCCTTTATGGAAAAGTAAAGCTTCCAAAACTAAAAGAGGCCCCTAAACATTTGTTGGACCTGTTTCGGAATGACGATGCGACATCCAGAAATTTTCAAAAAAATATTCGTACGTACAACATGATGTTTGCCTTCACCTCAATGGGCGGAAAAGTTGATAATTCCGTCAATAGGGGTAAGGGCCCTTATTGTTTTAGGCTTCATGGTCAAAATTATCATAGTCATGGTTCTCTTTTACCAAAGGATGGGTCCAGCGCAAAGTTCTCGCAACTGTACATATACGACACGGAAAATGAGGTCAAGAACATGATTGACGCACTCCGGTATGAAACACTTTTAACTTCTTTTTTTTTTTTTTACATATTTACAAATATATTATGTACTCAATTTTTATAACTATTCTGTCATTCAAATTTAAATTTTATAACTATTCTGTCATTCAAAATTAACATTCCTCATGTATTATAGATCCAATTTGGAACAATTTGATGTTGCATTTTTAGACATATATGTCTTATTTTTACTTATCATATTAGTAACTATGTTGTTATTTTTGTTATTGCAGATCTGGATAAAAAAATGAAATGAAATCATCTGACTCACTTGATCCACAAATAATTGAAGGTTTAAGGAAGACTTTAGATGCGGAAAATGAATTGGTCAAGTCATATAGAATGGTCAGAGATCGATACAAAGCTGATGAACTAGACAATGTGCGGTTGAGATTACTTGGCAACAGGGAAACTGGCGGAAGGACTTACAATCTCCCTACCGCCTCAGAGGTAGCTGCTTTAATTGTGGGCGACATCCAAGATTCTCTTGATAAAAGAGATATTGTGATTGAAACACGAACCGGTGAACTTAAACATATTAGTGTTTTGCACCCTTCGTTTCTGTCACTACAATGTCCTCTTTTGTTTCCATATGGTGAAGATGGATATAGAACCGATATTCATCATAGAGACGTTGTTGAACCAGACCCAAAAAATGTGATAGGTTAACAATGAGAGAATATTTTG
This sequence comes from Artemisia tridentata subsp. tridentata, assembly GCA_021014915.2. Taxonomy (NCBI): domain Eukaryota; kingdom Viridiplantae; phylum Streptophyta; class Magnoliopsida; order Asterales; family Asteraceae; genus Artemisia; species Artemisia tridentata. The sequence continues at coordinate 362,226,245 of CP139503.1, read as the reverse complement.
CTTACATCATTCAAGAAAGGCAAGACAGATTCTCACTGCATCATAACTCTAGAAGACTTTTTCAACAATTTTTGGTTGATGCTTTTACCATGGTCGAAACAGAAAGGTTATATTTTCATCGTAGTAATAAAAAAAACCTACGTGTGAAATCATATCAACAGCTATTGATTCATACTGATAAGGGCAATACAGATGCATCTACCACCGACAAGCGTATAGTACTACCATCGTCTTTTACCGAAGGTGCACGATATATGCGTCAAAATTATTTAGATGCAATGTCACTGTGCAAAGTATATGGCCATCCAGATTTTTTCATCACTTTCACATGCAATCCGAAATGGCCTGAGATTACAAGGTTCTTGAATGGAACTGGTCTTCGTCCCGAAGATAGGCCAGAAATTATATGCAAGACCTTCAAGATGAAGCTTGATCATTTAATCAAGAATTTGAGGGAGTCAAAGATATTTGGACGCGTCAATGCAGGTAACTCTTTGTTATTCATTATCAGTTGACACAATATTATCTTAGTATCTCCAGTTATAATCCCCTTCTGAAACTTCATGGTTGGAACCTTTAAAAATTCTGCTAAGCCAACCCTTTATAGGGAACTACTATTTGTACAAGTTTAAATAAAAAAATTTACCTGCAAAATAGAATTGTATGATACTTGGCACTTCAAACCAAATAAAAACATGCATGATAGGTAAAAATTTTCAGTCATTCATTTTGTTCCTAATTAGTAAAGTTTATTATATCTTCTTGCCTTGAAAAAAGTTCTCTAACCAAAAGTGCCAGATTATAAGAGTAGATATTCAGTGCCAGATTTTTTTTTTCTTCCTATTATACATAAATTGTTGTCAAGTTGGAAGATTCATGAGTTAAATAGTAACAACCCACGTTAACCATCATCATTAGTAAAAAGATGAAATTTTTATATATTGCTACCTGATTGTTATTGTTCTTTTATATATTGCAGTTGTGTATACGGTCGAGTTTCAGAAGAGAGGACTTCCGCACGCCCACATATGTCTTTTTTTGCACCCGGATGATAAGTTGGTTAATCATGAAAAGATCGATGATTTCATTTCTGCTGAAATACCAGACAAAAATAGTGACCCGCAACTTTATCGCCTTGTAAGTGAACATATGATGCATGGCCCTTGTGGAGCTGATAATCCAAGTTGCCCCTGTACCACTAAAGGGAAATGCACAAAAAAAATTCCAAATAAATTTTCAGCTCGCACTATGACAGACTCTGATGGTTTCCCGGTTTACAAAAGGCCTGATAATGGAAGGTTTATTAAAAATAGCGGGGTGGATCTACACAATGGTTTTGTTGTAGGTTATAATAAATTTCTGTTAAAAACTTACCAGGCGCACATAAATGTGGAGTGGTGCAATCAGGCTGGTTCTATCAAATATTTGTTCAAATACATAAACAAGGGACCAGATCGTGTTACTGCTACCGTTTGTGTTGACAACAATCATAATCAAGAAACCACCGACGCAGAAGTGAAGGATGAAATCAAAGAATATTATGATTGTAGGTATCTTCCGGCGTGTGAAGCTACTTGGCGAATTCTAGGTTACGAAGTACACTACCGTTACCCCCTGTTGAGAGGTTGCCATTTCATTTACCTGGACAACAACAGGTCGTGTATGGGGCTGATGACGATATCAACGATGTCCTAAACAAACCTTCAGTTGCCTCTTCCAAATTTTTGGCATGGATGGAATGTAATAAAACTGATGCTCTTGCCAGAACTTTGATGTATGATGAATTCCCAACTAAGTTCGTTTGGAAGCCAGAAAGTAAGATATGGCAACGTAGGAAGCAGGGATTTGCTGTAGGAAGGATTCATTATGTTCCTCCTTCTGTTGGTGATGCATACTATCTGAGGGTTCTTTTGAATAAGGTTAAATGACCGACATCGTGGCAAGATATTCGGACGGTTAGTGATAGATTCTATGATTATCAGGGTAAAGATGAAAAAATATATGATTCATATAGGGACACATGCTTTGCACTCGGATTGTCAGACGATGAAAAGAGTACATCGAGGCTATTAAAGAAGGACATCGTATTTCGTTCGCTGATTATGTCCGTCGTTTATTTGTGATGTTGCTTACGTCAAATAGTATTGTCAGGCCCGATCATGTATGGAACGAAACATGGGAATATATGTCTGATGATATTGAACATGAGCAACGTTTAATTTTTAATGATCCAGGTAACATTGTTTTCTGTCCATTAAACTCAAATTACCTATTTTAGCACTTACATATTACATTTTGTTCAGTTATTCATTTACATATTCCATTTATGTTTGCAGATTTGGAGATCCATGAACGTCATCGTAAAAATCTATGTCTAAAATATATAGACAATCATCTTCGTAAGAATGGAAGTAGCTTAAGTTCTATAAACGGAATGCCTTTACCAGATCTGGAGTTCCTGAAAAACCACACAAACTCTTTGATTCATGATGAAATTTGCTATGACACCGAATTACTGAAAGCAGAACATGACACGCTCTTTCCAAGTCTAACACCTAAACAAAAAAATAGTATATCAAAGAGTTATCTCAGCTGTTGAAAATAAAAAAGGCGGTGTTTTCTTCCTTTACGGATATGGTGGTACGGGAAAGACATATATATGGAAAACATTATCTGCTGCTATACGCTCTAAAGGAGATATTGTTTTAAATGTGGCATCGAGTGGTATTGCTTCTTTGCTTCTAACAGGTTAGTACCGATCTAATCTAATGTAATAATAAAATTTTATTGGTGTATCCACAAATATAGATATTCATTGTTACTGAGTTTGTGTGGTAAGGCACCGTTTAATCATTCTTACTGAGTTTGTTTAGTATAGGTAACTGTTTATTATTCATTATCAGTTGACACAGTATTATCTTAGTATCTCCAGTTAGAATCCCCTTATGAAACTTCATGGTTGGAGACTTAAAAAATTCTGCTAAGCCAACCCATAAAAGGGAACTACTATCTGTACAAGTTTCAATAGAAAAATTTACCTGCATAGATGAACCCATAGTTTTAGATTACAAGAGTGATAAAGTTCAAATGATTGAGGGATTAAGTGATTAACCGTATATCTTTAGCATTGGTAATGTGGCCCCTGATTTTATGTGATAAAGTTCAAATGATTGAGTGTTGGTTTTCTACTAAAGTTTGTTTTTTTCCCCTTGAAATGTTAAATAGTATTTTCACTGTTGTATAATGTCCTCCCTTTCTTCACTTTATTAGAACAACAACAACATAACCAATCCCGCTGGGGCGGGGTTGGTTGATTCACTTTATTAGAACAAACATGCAATTTTACGTTTTATAATTTTTGGTATTTTGCTTTTAGTATGAACATTCTATACATACTCATCAATGCTTATTGTCTTCTCGTATTTATATAATTTCTAAGACAGACTTTCAGTTATTTTTTATTTGGTATGAACTTTAGCGTCCAGACTCCAGATACTCACTCCTTCTGAAATTCCATGTGTTCTTTATCTTTCTCTCTAACATTTTGGTGTCTGCTTTTTTTATCCCTCCTGTTATGATACTTAAATCATTTTTTTTGGGTATCACAAGAACGGGTGGATTTTCCTTTTTAGTTTATGTGACTGAATGCTATTGAAATGTTTGCAATCTGTTATAGTAGTATTTTAGTGTGTCTGTTGTATATGATTGCCTTTGTATTTTGGTTAGTGTCATAATGTCATGTACTGTTCTTCTTATATTAAAGCTGTTTCAGTATTATTATTTACTAAGGGGACTGTCCTTATAATATGTTTGGTTTTATATATGTAAATATGTGATGTAAGTAATATAATTCCCCTTTTCGAAACAGAAAAAAAAAAAAATTGTATGCAGTTTTGTAACATTTCCCTTTTTTGATGTCCAATTCCCTTTTTTGAAAAAAGTTCTCTAACCAAAACGCCAGTTTATAAGAGTAGATATCCGGTGCAAATCCCATTTTATTAGTTAAGTCCATGTACTTCAGATTGTTTAAAGACCAGAACATGTCAACATGGGGAGTAAATGGACTTTATCAGTCAACCTTGTTTCATTAATTAATAGAAATAAATAGAGTACATATCCAGTGCCAATAGAGTAGATATTCATTCTTACTGAGTTTGTTTAGTAAGGCATCTTTTAATCATTTTTACTGAGTTCGTTTAGTAAGGCACTGTTTAATCATAACACGGATATAACACGGAAATCATAACTACAGGTTTCTACCGATCTGTTTAACATACTTTCAATATTGCTTCTTTGCTTCTGACAAGTGGTCGTACGGCCCATTCTCGCTTTGGTATACCTATTAATCTCAACGAGGACTCCTTTTGTTCAATAACTGCTGGTACAGATCTTGCTGCTTTATTGATCAAGACAAGTTTGATAATATGGGACGAGGCTCCAATGATGCACAAACATTGTTTCGAAGCTTTAGATCGATCTTTGAGAGATGTTATTGGGACTACTAACCCAAATGCAAAAGATATGCCATTTGGTGGTAAGGTTATCGTCTTTGGAGGAGATTTTAGGCAAATTTTGCCCTTTATACCAGGTGGAACAAGGCAGGACATTGTACACGCATCTCTTAATTCGTCTTATATATGGGATGATTGTACGGTACTTGAGTTAACGACAAACATGAGATTGAGACAAGGTTCTGATAAGTGTAATATTCAAGAAATCAAGGATTTTGGAGATTGGATATTAAAGATGGGAGATGGTCATTTAGGTGGAGCTAACGATGGTGAGGCAACAGTTGATATTCCAGATGATTTACTCATAACTGATAATGTTAATCCTATTCCCTCACTGGTCGAATTTGTTTATCCATCGTTTCTCAACAACTTACATGATTCTTCTTTTTTTCAAGAGAGGGCAATTCTTGCTCCCACCCACGAAGTTGTTGAAGTTATAAACGAGCATTTGCTATCTCAAATTCTAGGTGACGAGGTTGTTTACTATAGTTCAGATAGTATATGCGAATCGAAAGGTCTAGACAATGATTACACTGAATCATTATACTCTCCTGAAGTGTTGCTTGGTCTAAAGTTGTCTGGAATACCTAACCACAAATTATCTCTCAAAGTTGGTGCACCGGTCATGCTTCTTCGAAACATTGATCAAAATGCTGGGTTATGCAATGGGACAAGACTAAGGATTCTTAAACTTGGTGAACACGTTATCGAGGCACAAATCTTAACGGGAACAAATGTTGGCCACACTACTATCATCCCACGGTTGAAACTCAGTCCTTCAGACAAGAGGCTCCCGTTGAAGATTAATCGACGCCAATTTCCATTAGCTGTATGTTTCGCCATGACCATCAACAAAAGTCAAGGTCAGTCTTTATCAAAAGTTGGAATTTTTTTGCCTAAGCCAGTCTTCACACATGGTCAGCTTTACGTTGCTGTGCCTAGAGTAAAAAGTAGGAAAGGATTGAAGGTTTTGATATACGACAAGGATGGTAAAGTTTCAAACAGTACTTTGAATGTTGTTTACCATGAAGTGCTGCAAAAGATTTCATCCGCCAGTAGTTAAAATGCTTTATTCTTCTTTGTTATTTTTACCTATCTTATATGTACTTAACTTTAACATTATCCAGTTTTGGAGATTATTCGTTTATTCTTCTTTGTTATTTTTAACAAATTCAATGTTCTTTTTACTTTTCATTTTTATTAATGAAATGAACAATTTTGTTTGACAGTTAATATTACTTAGTTTTTTTGCCGTTTTACCTTTTACGGTCATATTTTCTAATTGTTATAAGCTGCCCGTGATTTATCACGGGTTTATAGGCTAGTTAAAAATAAATAAATTTTAAAACCCCACTTCTCTTTTATATTCTTTCATACTTATCTTCCATTCTATCAACTATTTGCCAACTCAAAAAATATGAATTCCGATCAATTTTTCTTTGATGGCGATCTAGAAGACGAGGTTAATAGTTTAACCTTCGAGTTTTTAAAAGACGTCGTTTTGCTTATTCATCATCTTTACACTTCTAGAATCCCCAAACCCCACGAGCGCCGGTAGAAAGAGATCATTACGGTGCTCATGATCGTTTAGTGGCGGCTTACTTCGCTGACAAACCAATGTATAACGAAGCAACATTCCGTACGCGGTCCCGAATGAGCCGAAAACTATGCACAAGCATTGTTCAAGAATTAAGTGATACAAAATAAACACTGCTCCATAATGTGGATTGAAATCCAGGGGAGATTGTCTACTCAAGAAAGGTTGCAGAAGTGGTACCCTGAAAAGGAAATGGCATGTCCTCTATGTGAAAGCTGCTTAGACTCTCTCAATCACCTCTTTTTTTAGTGTTCTTACTCTGTTAAGATTTGGAAGACATTAAAAGAAAAAGCTGATCACAAGTCTTTGCCTGACAGATGGGAAGATATCATTTGAAGAATGACAAGTATGAGGCATAACAAGTCCAGTAGGAGTGTTTTGATCAGAATCATTTTGGCAGTTTGTGTTTACTTCATATGGAATGAAAGGAACAAAAGACTATTCTCTAATGAAAAGATTGACAATAAGGAGCTAACTGTGAATGTGATTAACCATGTAAGGCTGAAGCTATCAAGTTTGACTGTGAGAAAATCTGCACAAATTGTAGAGGTTAGCAAAGAGTGGGATGTTGTAATGAATGTAAATTAGGGAAGGAAAGTGTTTTGGATAGCTGATGTGACGCTGTTCAAGTGAATTGATTAGTTTGCCTGCATAAAAGGGGTGTTTGGGTCTGCAGCTGAGATTCAAGGTATAAGGCATTGAAGAGCAGATGGCTAGTACCATGATGATGAAATCTACATATGTGGAAAGTAGACATTATAAGGTAGTTTCCTGTTGGCTTGTGGTTAAGCATAGCATGGCTTAACAATAATTCAAAAAAGAGGTTTCTTTACTTCTTTTCAAAATTGGCATAATACAACAAACAATAAGGTTCAAGGAAAGTCTGCAAAACATATGGTTTTAGACCAAAATACTATAGTATCTTCCACTGTTAAGATGCCTGGTTTAATGTAGCTCACTACAGTTGAAGGCCTTGTAAGTTGGGTTAATTAACTCTTCACCATTTACTACAAGTGTGAGTTACAGTTGGCCTTTGTTAGGAATTGGACTACATCTGTGAAAGGCTAGTTGATTCATAAAGTAGGTTGCTAACTGTGAAGGGTAAGTGAGTGGGAGGGCAGTGTATGAAGCATGAAATAGTGAGGAGTGAAAGATGAACCTACTTGGTCCATGTTATACACTGCCAAAGGAGGTAAGAATGGTTCTCCCTCAAGAAGTGTGTTCCCAAGTTTCTGAAGCCATTCGCAGAGACGAAAATGTAGGAAACTTAGTATAGCCCTTGACTGAATTGAGTGAATGGGTACCTAGTGATGCCATTCTCCTATCCTATTTTGATCACTGTGGTGGCAGGTTGAGTAATCTTGGTGGGAAAGAGAAATGGAAATGTAGCTAGATGGTATGGTGCTTAAAGGTGATTCTAACTCCTAATGCTTGAAAGTAGTTGGGAGTTAGCTATTCTGTTTAGTTTGTTCGAGCAGAGTTTTATCAGATATCTGTTGTGTCGTATCAGATATCGGATGCAGTATGGTAGCTTTGTATCTTCCGCTTTGTATCTAATTTTGGGTATGTCCAAATCAGTAGTTGTAGAATTATGATGTACAAAGTTTTGAATAGTAATACAATTCACCTTTTGCACAAACACAAAAAAAAAAAAAAAAAAAATAAAAAATTGAGGTTACAAAGGCTTAGAACAAGCCTATATTGGATCATTTTATCTGTTCTAACCAATTAGGTTTAACATTTCTACTCCTTTGTTTGATCTGAGTGAAAAACTCGTTAACTACTTTCCGAATGCATCTTAGCTTCCCTTATAGGTTTTTCATCTACCTTGAAATGACTAATACTCAGTATGTGACAAGCGGATTTAGCCAATTTACTCCCTCCGTCCCTAAATAAATGTTCACTATAGACTTTTAAAGTCTTTTTTTTTAAACTTTGACCTTAAATTATTCCATTTGTGTTATGTCATACTTAGTGAAAAATATATCAATGAAAATATATTTAAAACTTAATATATTCATATATTTTGCATAAAGTATCACATAACACAAATAAAATAATTTGAGGTTAAAGTTTAAAAAGAAATACTTTAAAAGTTAATAGTGAACACTTATTTATAGACGGAGGGATTACCATTTTGCGGCGTTGCTATTATGTATAAACCCCCATATGAGCGAAATGCTTTTTTTTTTTCGTTTAACCTATGAAATAATAATAATAAAATAAAAAGACAATGTAACAAGATTGGAGAGACTTAAATTAATGCCTATCATCAGGCTTTGTGGTCTAGTGGTTAACGCTTAGTCAGTTAAGCGAGCCCGTGTGAGAGTAGTACCGGTTTGGGTGACCTACCGGGAAGTCCTCACATGAGGACCACAAAGCTCTGTTGGTATTAGCCAATGAAGAGGAGAGCCTGTAAGCCAATGTTGCGCAGGGTCGAATCCGAGCCGGCTCCGATTTTCATCCGGCCTTTACTCTAGCGAGAAAAACTCGTGTGGAGGCGGTACGGTTTTCGGGCGGACGCCGTTAAAAATCTCCACTACGCCAGCGTGGACCCGGTTCAGACAACATAGTCTGGGTACGTGGTGGATGAGGGCCTGCCAAGGTGGCGGGTGCGACTCTAATCCAAAAAATGAAAGTCACCGTCCAAACAAAAAAACTTAAATTATTGCCTAGATTTGAATAAAACATATTTTACCAAAACTGGGAGTCCATGATATCCATTGCTAGTTGAGATGGTTGGTTAACGTTAGACGATATATTGGGACAACCACACGTTAGACAGCGAGACAACCACTCGGACAAGGAAACACATTGGTCCATATAAGACCCTGCATCTTTAACACTGCAAACTCATGTGGTCATGGCGATTATGACGCTTCGACGCACACATTACAATGGTTCACACCGTCTACACCCATTTCTAATTATCTCTATATGTTCTTTAATGTCTTCACGAAAAAAGTACGCAAAATCAAATGTCTGATATATATTTTGGAGTTTGGCATACCTAAGATGATGTATATATGTTGGTACAAATCCTGGGTGCACCTCCAGACCTTGGTAAGATTAGCCCTGGACGGTAAAGATCTTGCACTGAGTACTTCGTGAGCTGCTAAGAAAAGCAACACCGTTAGTCTTACCGCGGAAGGGGGCTTCCGC